>JAVTVY010001183.1:0-32713 GCA_036873755.1 Hanleya hanleyi
TAGGGGCTCCCCTAGCTCCAAAAAGGCTATTTTCATACCCTTCGGCCACCGCGCATGCGCAGAATGACCCTAATTCAACCCCACACCCAGTCCATTAGATGCCCTTCATGGATGCTTCACTTTGATACCTCACTCGACCCCATCGGTCCACTAGGGGCTCCCGTAGCTCCAAAAAGGCTATTTTCATACCCTTCGGCCACCGCGCATGCGCAGAAGGCCGATATGTCAACCCCACACCCAGTCCATTAGATGCCCCTTCATGGATGCTTCACTTTGATACCTCACTCGACCCCATCGGTCCACTAGGGGCTCCCCTAGTTCCAAAAAGGCTATTTTCATACCCTTCGGCCACTGCGCATGCGCAGAAGGCCGATATGTCAACCCCACACCCAGTCCATTAGATGCCCCTTCATGAATGCTTCACTTTGATACCTCACTCGACCCCATCGGTCCACCAGGGGCTCCCCTAGTGCCAAAAAGGCTATTTTCATACCCTTCGGCCACCGCGCATGCGCAGAAGGCCGATATGTCAACCCCTCACCCAGCCCATTAGATGCCCCTTCACGAATGCTTCACTTTGATACCTCACTCGACCCCATCGGTCCACTAGCGGTGCCTACAGATTGCCGAACATTCTCACGAAAACCCACGGTTTTGGGACTACTTTCGGACCGCAGAGGCAGACCGCATTACCGCCAGACCGCATCACCGCGGAGAAATACATGCCCCCAAGGTCACGCCCCATTCACCCCAACCGGAAGTGACGTCATACCTGCGCACAACACACCCCCCACACACCCCCCAATACCTCCCCAAATCCCCCCCATTTTCTGTTCTCGCGCATGCGCAGTGGGGGGTTATTAAGCCTACTTGCGCTTTGTATACTACTGAGGAAGTACAGGTGGGGTGGATCTATTCCTCGTGTCGTCTTTTCTGCAGTAACTGCATTGTGACTCACTGGTAGGTGAATGTCCCAGCCAGCATCCAGGCTGACCATTGATTGCAGCTATCGCAATATGTATGACCTGAATGTGCTGTCAGTGTCTCTGAATCATCAATTGACAACATCTAAACAGTTAGAGCACCCTCCGGGACAGCTGCGTCCATTTCAGAAACAGAACCCTTCCGATACACAAGCAAATCTGTTTTTTTTTTTGTAAATAGTATTCGCCCAGCTTAGACAATCCAAACAAAGAGCCATGGCCCCTTTCCCTGGCTACCAGCCCACAACTAGGCCCTCCATGAAAAAGTTGAGGAAATGTTATTTTTGGAGCAAAACCTCAGAGTACAGATCCTTAAGTTCCAATATTTAAGGAAACGAGGTAATTTTGTTGCGAGCAAGGATCGAATTGGAAGTTAAAAACGCGCCAAAAGCTCATTTCCAATAAATTGCACGTATTTTACGCCCTTTTGGAGTTCTGTGTAGTAGACAGCCAAGAACCAGAATGAAAATCAATTCATTCAATTTATCCTGCCATTCCATACAGTTTAACCATCAATATATTTGGTGCTGACTTGCCTTGACCACTAAAAAATGAAATTAAAAAATATTTTAATGGTCGCCTTGTTGACACAAATGTGTTTATTAATTACGGATACAATGCTATGGATATTTTTTAGCTCAATATAGGTTAGACGCAGCGTTGAGCCCAGAAATAAAGCTTTTTTCATCGTTGTGGGTTGAGGCCCATTTCTGTCATTTATATTGTGGTGTTTTTTCCCCCGTTTTATATTATTTCGGTATTTTTCCCATCTTAAATATTATCCAACAATAGCTTTTACGTGTATATTGCCTGTAATTAATTATAAAAGATAATTAATTTCATGAGTATGGGATCATTGTATTCGTGTATTTCACGCCGGCTGTACAGTAAAAGTACCGTTAAACGCTTATAAATCAGCGAAGAATGCGTACAGATTACATTTCCCTGTATTATGTATGAACTATCTACAAACCGTAGAAGAAATATATATTAAGTTCCGATGTTTTATTCTGTATGCACGCTAAAAATATTGTCCAACTTAGCTCTGCCTAAGACGAGGAGAAAATCAGGCCAAGCCAGTGAAATTACTGTTGAGCAGCACACTTACCAAACAGAGACAAATACTCCGCCCTCTGCAGTGATAACTCAATTGAAGTAAAAGCAGATACACACTGCAACACTTATTAAACAATATATTGTCCATGAGTGAATAATAGACTCAGTATCTGTCGCTAGGGAATGTTTTTGCACGTTTTCTCTTCGAAGTATGCAGGTCAGGTACACAAATGAATACAAACTGCTGTGGATAAACTTCTTGTGTTGACTCTTGCATATTTGATCTGCTTATATTTGATGAAGAATATACCAGAAGATTCTTGTTAATAACAACTATATGTTACATGTTAATACAACACAGTTTCACTCCAACAATTTTTTTTATTGGCCCGAGAAAAATCAGTGTGCCAGTGCGCAGTATGTCTGTTTTCTTTGCCGTCCTACTGGTAGTTAGGATGCGTTTTAGGGTGCAGTATGTATGGGCCGCTGTCTGGGGAAAGGGACCATGGCCCTTAAGTAACCCATACACAATAAATCGTGGCCTCTGTTTTCCCGAAAGAATACTGCACCGAAGAAAAAACAGGATGCAGCATTAAGGATTGTCCGCTGGTGGGTTTTTTTTGGACTTTGGCAGCCATTTGGCCTGTTTTCCTGTTAGGATATCTCCCTTTCCCAGGCTAAGAGATTGGGGTTTCCTTCAAAAGCCTTCCAGCCGAGAATTTTGCACAGCAACATCCATCCAATTTGATAAATTTTGATATGAATTTGTCATGAATATGCATCAAATCTTTTATCCTATGTTTCCTGGGTTATAAAGTTGAGCATGGGTCGTTAGTAGTGGTTAAATAGAGAGTTCTGACTCAACATTATATGTAATAATTCCGCTCCCCACTTTTTTGTTACTTAAGATGTAATAATCCCTAATTTTCTGCATAATATGTTTTGTTACTTATGAAGTAATAATCCCCATTTTCATATGGGATATCACCTCAGTTCTATTTTTAGATCATGACATCATTGGGAAAACCCTCGGAAGGGTGACCTTTCGACCTGGATGTGACCTTTGACCCGCGCACACAATCGCGGATAATCCGCGCGCGCGTCCGGATAACACGCGCGCGCTGCGTGGCGGCCCGGTGATACATAGTATCCCCTGTTACCTATGCTCATTGTTTTGTTATTTAATACTCCTTGTGTTCATATATCACCTCAGTTCTATTTCTAGATCATGACATCATTAGGAAAACCCCTGTTCTATTGTTATTGCATGCTCCTTTGTTAGTTCTCGACAAATACAGACGCGTCTAGGCAGCACAATAGACTCCCCATAAACAAAGAGTGGTGAGTCATACTATTGTTATTGCCTGCTCCTTTGTCTTTAATTCTCGACAAGTTCAAACTTGTCTGGGCAGTCTCCTCATAGACGAAGAGCGATGAGTCACGCTATCGATTGTCTTCATAGCTAAACAATTTTCTGCCCACAGTATTGCGAAAACCCGTATTCTTTTGTTATTGCTTGCTTCTTTGTCTCTAGTTCTCGACAAACGTGCCCCCGTGGTGAATCATACTATTGTTAATACTCCTGTCCCTTTGTCTTTAATTCTCGAGAAGTACAGACGCGTCTAAGCAGAACAATGGACTCCCATGATTCAGTCTGTGATTGTTAGTGATTATGTGATTGCATCAGTGATTTAGTGATTGCATCAGTGATTGTATGATTATGTAAATGATTGCATCAGTGATTATATGATTATGTAAATGATTGCATCAGTGATTTTGTGATTGCATCAGTGATTGTATGATTGTGTAAATGATTGCATCTGTGATTGTACGATGATGTGAGTATATATTGAGTAACTGAATAATTACTGGGTAACTGAGTAAATGAGTCATTGAGTAACTGAGTAAATGTGAGTATATACTGAGTAACTGTGAGTAATTGAGTAACTGTGGGTAGATATTGAGTAACTGTGAGTAAATGAGCAACTGTCAGCAGATATTGAGTAACTGTGAGTAGAAACTGAGTAAATGTGAGTATATACTGAGTAACTGTGAGTAATTGAGTAACTGTGAGTAGATTTTGAGTAACTGTGAGTAAATGAGCAACTGAGTAGATATTGAGTAACTGAGTAAATGAGTCATTGAGTAAAGGAGTCAATGAGTAACTGAGTAAATGTGAGTATATACTGAGTAAATGTGACTATATATTGAGTAACTGAATAATTACTGGGTAACTGTGAGTAAATGAGTCATTGAGTAACTGAGTAAATGTGAGTATTTACTTTAATATCTAATAATCCCCGTTTTGTTACTTCATATGTATTAATCCTTTTTATCTCATATGTTTCATATGTAAGTTCTATTTATAGAGCATCACCTCAGGTCTATTTTTAGATGTTAACATTATATGGAAAACCCCTGTTCTATTGTTATTTCCTGCTCCTTTATCTTTAATTCTTGACAAACGTGCCCCCGCACCTATGCAAAATATTACTCTCCTCATAAACAAAGAGTGGTGAGTCATACTATTGTTAATACTCCTCTCCCTTTGTCTTTAATTCTCGACAAGTACAGAAACGTCTAAGCAGAACAATGGACTCCCATGAATCAGTTTGTGAATGTGCAAGTATATGTAGTGATTGTTAGTGATTATGTGTTTGCATCAGTGATTTACTGATTGCATCAGTGATTGTATGATTCTGTAAATGATTGCATCAGTGATTTTGTGATTGTGTAAATGATTGATTCAGTGATTTTGTGATTGCATCAGTGATTTTGTGGTCGCTATCAATATTCTCGTGTTGTTTTCTTCGCTACAGCGACGTATATACACTGTCACAGTGATTTTGTGATTGCATCAGTGATTATATGATTGTGTAAATGATTGCATCAGTGATTTTTTGATTGCATCAGTAATTTTGTGATTGTATCAGTGATTTTGTGATTGCATCAGTGATTTTGTGATTGAATTCTTTGAATCAGTGATTTTGTGGAAGATTGAATGAATCCCTCATTATGCGAATTATTGAATCAGTGAGTAATTGAGACAGTGATTGTATAAATGACACATTGAATCAATGTATGTGTGAATGATTAGCCACCAATCAGAGCGCAGCTCTTCTATTGTCTAACAATATCCACCAATCAGAGCGCAGCTCTTCTATTGTCTAAAAATATCTCCCAATCAGAGAACAGCTCTTCTAAGAACCATGAGTCATGCTCTAGATTATTGTAAAAACCCCTATTCTGCTCTTATTTCTTGCCATTTCCCTGCTTCTTTGTTATTTCTTGACAGACTTATCCCCGCATTTAGGAAGAACAATAGTCTCTCCATAAGCAAAGAGTGGTGAGTCATGCTCTACATTATCATCATAGCTAAATGGATGGAATTTGTTTACCCCCACATATACTATGATGCATGTAGTCTTCAGTTTTATCGGACATTACCCATCCCATAACTAAAAATCTCTCCACAAAGGTCACAGGGTTTCCGCTTTTCGCTTTCTCTACTACTCATTTTATCTGAACTTTATAAATACGCTTTCTTTACTACTGATGATATAACTAAAGTCCACCCCACGCGGTTCACATAGTACCTCATTAGGAGCAAGGATAGTCCAATTATGCGTACATGATATTGCTTTCTTTGTATACTACTTCCCCAAATTCAGTGTATATTATTTTTACTATAAAGTCTGTATAATAAGACCTTGCCATCCCTGCTCCGTTGCAGAACAATACACTCCCCATAAACAAAGAGCTATGAGTCATGCTATACATCGTTATCACAGCTAACTTGGATAAAGTTGTATTTGCCCACACACTGATAGTATTGGGAAAACCGCTTTTCTAATCATATTCCTTGCTAATTCCTGTTCCTTTATATTTAATTCTAGACAAGTACAGACGCGTCTATGCAGAAACATTTCCATAAATAAAGAGCGATGAGTCATGCTCTACATCGTTGTCATAGCAAACCCAACCACTGTCCTTAATACATGAAAAGAGTAAATAAACTGAATTGATTTTCAAACTATACTACATGTACAAATCTCTCTTTCGTTTCTTCCCCAAAGAGGTAATTAAATACAAGCGTCCCTTTCATATACACACGATCGAGCGCACATGCCACCTGGCATTATCATTTAACTCTAAGGGGTAATAACATGCGCGCCCTTTTGTGACCTCGAGCCGATGGATCAAAGCTTTTGTCTGGTCAGTGCGCCTAGGCGAGTCAGGCTGTATTCATTGATATTATTACACTAGAAATCGTAATTGACGTTATTCAAATGTGTTTTGCCATTCATAAAAATGCCACTTCGGCTGTTATTCTTCTCCATCGGCCTTATACATGTTTCGTCTAATTATGTTGTCAAAATGAGACATGAACTTCATGATCAATATTAAAAATCACAGTATTTTCACCCCAGTCACCTTGCTTCTGACACAATCTTATACGTATTAATGCCCAAAATAGTGTTTTTGTTACTATTAATTCACGTCTTGTTACTTCATATGTATTAGTCCTTTTTATCTCATATGTTTGATTGATTTATTGACTTTTAAGGGCTGTTTCCCTTAGGGATTTCGCGGCCCTCCAAATAGACTACATAGGTATTTACATGTGTTTTCTTGACTGGAATATATTTTGTCTACACTTTATATAGATATCAAAAATCACAGTATTTTCACCCAAGTCACCTTGCTTCTGACACAATCTTATATGTAATAATGCCCAAAATTGTGTCTTTGTTACTTATCTAATAATCCCCGTTTTGATACTTCATATGTAGTATTCCCTGAGTATCTAATGCTCATTGTTTTATATGTAATTAATCCCAGTGTTTATATGTAATTTATACAGCACCGCTTCGGTTCTATTTTTAAATCCCGACATCATCGGGAAAAACCCATGTTCTATTATTAGTACACCTATCCCTTTGTCTTGTATTCTCAACATGTACAGACTTGCATCTATGTAGACTCCCCACAAAGAGCTACATGTATGAGTCATTTGCCCACAGTATTGTGAATGCACCTGTTCTATTGTCTTATATTCTCGACACGCACAGGCACGTCTGTACTCTGCTCAGCTAAGTTCGCGCCTTAAGTGTGCTTTCTTTGACACACAAATTTTACTTTTTCAGCACTTTTCATCAGTTTCTTAAATATCAGTCTAAGTGACAATAAATGGCTAAATAATCCCTTTTGTAAAATTTTTATTGTTGTGTATCAACGCGTGCCAGAGCTCCTTTTCAGCGTGCTCTAGGCCATATTTACCCAATAGAAATCTTAATGTGTTCGACGGTCTTGGCAACCTTCTTATAAAAAATCGATAATTAAAATATTTGGAGGGGAAAACGTGCTTTTAAGACTAGCCTTTATACAGATTCTGTTAACTTAAACTCCTGACAGACCTCCAGTCTAGTCTGTAGGTTACAGCGACAGAGGTGATGATTACATATTACACTGGTTTATTCATAGATTCACATTTGTGATTATATTCAGCCACTGCGTTTATCGTAGTTGACACAGGGCAGGTCACAATAAGCTTTAAATCGCCAATCTTAGTATTAAAATTGTCAAGTGGGAATATAGGTCTTGTTGAATTAAACAATGACAGTCACTCCGAATGAAATCTTGTGCACTCCAGTAGGAAGTGGGCACCTTCTTTTAATGCCTTAATAACGACTTTGAGACTATACAACCTTGATTTCCCATACATGACCACATCCTAGGGTAAATATCATTTTTCTCAGAAGTTCTGTGTATTTGATACTCTATTAGTCTCAATCTGTTCCATATATGTCTGTGTGTAAATCATTGAATGTTTTTTATCAGTGATTTTGTGATTGTATCAATCATTTTATAAATGATTTTGTGATTGAATCAGTCATTATGCGGATGCATGATTGTGTAAATCATTGAATGATTCTTTGAATCAGTGAGACAGAGATTGTCTAAACGGATGTATGATTGTCTAATTCATTGAATGATTCTTTGAACCAGTGAGACAGAGATTGTCTGATTCATTGAATGGTTCTTTGAATCAGTGATTTGTGAAAGATTGAATGAATGAGTCATTGAATGCATTCACTGATTGATTAAATGAATGAATGAATTAGTGAGTCATTGAGATAGAGATTATATAAACGGGTGTATCATTGTTTAATTCATTGATTGATTCTCTGAATCAATGATTTCGTGGAAGATTGAATGAATGAAAGATTGAATCAGTGAGTCATTGAGACAGTCATTGTCTAAACGATACATCGAATCAATGTGTGTGTGTGTGATTGATTAGCCACCAATCAGAGCGTAGCTCTTCTATTGTCTAAAAATATCCACCAATCAGAGGACAGCTGGATAATTACTGAGTAACTGTGAGTAAATGAGTCATTGAGTAACTGAGTATATATTAAGTAACTGAGTAAATGCGAATGCATATTGAGCAACTCAGTATATACTGAGTAAATACTGAGTAATTGAGTATACAGCGGGTAATTTTGAGTAGATATTGAGTAACTGGATAATTACTGAGTAACGGTGAGTAAATGAGTCATTGAGTAACTGAGTATATATTAAATAACTGAGTAAATGCGAATGCATATTGAGTAACTCCGTATATACTGAGTAAAAAGACGCTATTTTTGCGTTATTTGGTTACATGGCCTAGAGCAGGCTGAAAAGGAGCTCTGGCACGCGTTGACACACAACAATAAAAATTTAACAAAAGGGAATATTTGACCATTTATTATCGCTTAGACAGATATTTAAGAATGGAATTGAAGCATGTTGAATGAAGAGGGTTGTATACGTGAACGTATTAATAGGTATGGATAAGTCTGAACTTGTTTATTAACTCCCATATGCCTCTTTGTTTATACTCACAGTTACCCAGTAATTATTCAGTTACTCAATTACTCACACTACCCCTGTCGACCAATGTACCAATATTCTGATAATTTTAACCTTTTCAGAGGACATCTTTAGGAATCCTCCGATTCCTCGATTAGTTACGGTATTCTCCAGGCATAACTTTGAAGCATGCACAACAGCATATTATAGCGAGCGATATATAGCAGACAACTGTAAAATTTAGAAAACAACAGCGAATAATCTGTAACCAAATAACGCAAAAATAGCGTCTTTTTACTCAGTATATACGGAGTTACTCAATATGCATTCGCATTTACTCAGTTATTTAATATATACTCAGTTACTCAATGACTCATTTACTCACCGTTACTCAGTAATTATCCAGTTACTCAATATCTACTCAAAATTACCCGCTGTATACTCAATTACTCAGTTTTTACTCAGTATATACTGAGTTGCTCAATATGTATTCGCATTTACTCAGTTACTTAATATATACTCAGTTACTCAATGACTCATTTACTCACAGTTACTCAGTAATTATCCAGCTGTCCTCTGATTGATGGATATTTTTAGACAATAGAAGAGCTACGCTCTGATTGGTGGCTAATCAATCACACACACACACATTGATTCGATGTATCGTTTAGACAATGACTGTCTCAATGACTCACTGATTCAATCTTTCATTCATTCAATCTTCCACGAAATCATTGATTCAGAGAATCAAACAATGAATTAAACAATGATACACCCGTTTAGATAATCTCTATCTCAATGACTCACTAATTCATTCATTCATTTAATCAATCAGTGAATGCATTCAATGACTCATTCATTCAATCTTTCACAAATCACTGATTCAAAGAACCATTCAATGAATCAGACAATCTCTGTCTCACTGGTTCAAAGATTCATTCAATGAATTAGACAATCATACATCCGTTTAGACAATCTCTGTCTCACTGATTCAAAGAATCATTCAATGATTTACACAATCATGCATCCGCATAATGACTGATTCAATCACAAAATCATTTATAAAATGATTGATACAATCACAAAATCACTGATAAAAAACATTCAATGATTTACACACAGACATATATGGAACAGATTGAGACTAATAGAGTATCAAATACACAGAACTTCTGAGAAAAATGATATTTACCCTAGGATGTGGTCATGTATGGGAAAATCAAGGTTGTATAGTCTCAAAGTCGTTATTAAGGCATTAAAAGAAGGTGCCCACTTCCTACTGGAGTGCACAAGATTTCATTCGGAGTGACTGTCATTGTTTAATTCAACAAGACCTATATTCCCACTTGACAATTTTAATACTAAGATTGGCGATTTAAAGCTTATTATGACCTGCCCTGTGTCAACTACGATAAAAGCAGTGGCTGAATATAATCACAAATGTGAATCTATGAATAAACCAGTGTAATATGTAATCATTTTGCTAATTTCTCGTGCATTTTTATTATCACCTCTGTCGCTGTAACCTACAGACTAGACTGGAGGTCTGTCAGGAGTTTAAGTTAACAGAATCTGTATAAAGGCTAGTCTTAAAAGCACGTTTTCCCCTCCAAATATTTTAATTATCGATTTTTTATAAGAAGGTTGCCAAGACCGTCGAACACATTAAGATTTCTATTGGGTAAATATGGCCTAGAGCACGCTGAAAAGGAGCTCTGGCACGCGTTGATACACAACAATAAAAATTTTACAAAAGGGATTATTTAGCCATTTATTGTCACTTAGACTGATATTTAAGAAACTGATGAAAAGTGCTGAAAAAGTAAAATTTGTGTGTCAAAGAAAGCACACTTAAGGCGCGAACTTAGCTGAGCAGAGTACAGACGTGCCTGTGCGTGTCGAGAATATAAGACAATAGAACAGGTGCATTCACAATACTGTGGGCAAATGACTCATACATGTAGCTCTTTGTGGGGAGTCTACATAGATGCAAGTCTGTACATGTTGAGAATACAAGACAAAGGGATAGGTGTACTAATAATAGAACATGGGTTTTTCCCGATGATGTCGGGATTTAAAAATAGAACCGAAGCGGTGCTGTATAAATTACATATACACACTGGGATTAATTACATATAAAACAATGAGCATTAGATACTCAGGGAATACTACATATGAAGTATCAAAACGGGGATTATTAGATAAGTAACAAAGACACAATTTTGGGCATTATTACATATAAGATTGTGTCAGAAGCAAGGTGACTTGGGTGAAAATACTGTGATTTTTGATATCTATATAAAGTGTAGACAAAATATATTCCAGTCAAGAAAACACATGTAAATACCTATGTAATCTATTTGGAGGGCCGCGAAATCCCTAAGGGAAACAGCCCTTAAAAGTCAATAAATCAATCAAACATATGAGATAAAAAGGACTAATACATATGAAGTAACAAGACGTGAATTAATAGTAACAAAAACACTATTTTGGGCATTAATACGTATAAGATTGTGTCAGAAGCAAGGTGACTGGGGTGAAAATACTGTGATTTTTAATATTGATCATGAAGTTCATGTTTCATTAAGACCTCATTTTGACAACATAATTAGACGAAACATGTATAAGGCCGGTGGAGAAGAATAACAGCCGAAGTGGCATTTTTATGAATGGCAAAACACATTTGAATAACGTCAATTACGATTTCTAGTGTAATAATATCAATGAATACAGCCTGACTCGCCTAGGCGCACTGACCAGACAAAAGCTTTGATCCATCGGCTCGAGGTCACAAAAGGGCGCGCATGTTATTACCCCTTAGAGTTAAATGATAATGCCAGGTGGCATGTGCGCTCGATCGTGTGTATATGAAAGGAACGCTTGTATTTAATTACCTCTTTGGGGAAGAAACGAAAGAGAGATTTGTACATGTAGTATAGCTTGAAAATCAATTCAGTTTATTTACTCTTTTCATGTATTAAGGACAGTGGTTGGGTTTGCTATGACAACGATGTAGAGCATGACTCATCGCTCTTTATTTATGGAAATGTTTCTGCATAGACGCGTCTGTACTTGTCTAGAATTAAATATAAAGGAACAGGAATTAGCAAGGAATATGATTAGAAAAGCGGTTTTCCCAATACTATCAGTGTGTGGGCAAATACAACTTTATCCAAGTTAGCTGTGATAACGATGTATAGCATGACTCATAGCTCTTTGTTTATGGGGAGTGTATTGTTCTGCAATGGAGCAGGGATGGCAAGGTCTTATTATACAGACTTTATAGTAAAAATAGTATACACTGAATTTGGGGAAGTAGTATACAAAGAAAGCAATATCATGTACGCATAATTGGACTATCCTTGCTCCTAATGAGGTACTATGTGAACCGCGTGGGGTAGACTTTAGTTATATCATCAGTAGTAAAGAAAGCGTATTTATAAAGTTCAGATAAAATGAGTAGTAGAGAAAGCGAAAAGCAAAAACCCTGTGACCTTTGTGGAGAGATTTTTAGTTATGGGATGGGTAATGTCCGATAAAACTGAAGACTACATGCATCATAGTATATGTGGGGGTAAACAAATTCCATCCATTTAGCTATGATGATAATGTAGAGCATGACTCACCACTCTTTGCTTATGGAGAGACTATTGTTCTTCCTAAATGCGGGGATAAGTCTGTCAAGAAATAACAAAGAAGCAGGGAAATGGCAAGAAATAAGAGCAGAATAGGGGTTTTTACAATAATCTAGAGCATGACTCATGGTTCTTAGAAGAGCTGTTCTCTGATTGGGAGATATTTTTAGACAATAGAAGAGCTGCGCTCTGATTGGTGGATATTGTTAGACAATAGAAGAGCTGCGCTCTGATTGGTGGCTAATCATTCACACATACATTGATTCAATGTGTCATTTATACAATCACTGTCTCAATTACTCACTGATTCAATAATTCGCATAATGAGGGATTCATTCAATCTTCCACAAAATCACTGATTCAAAGAATTCAATCACAAAATCACTGATGCAATCACAAAATCACTGATACAATCACAAAATTACTGATGCAATCAAAAAATCACTGATGCAATCATTTACACAATCATATAATCACTGATGCAATCACAAAATCACTGTGACAGTGTATATACGTCGCTGTAGCGAAGAATACAACACGAGAATATTGATAGCGACCACAAAATCACTGATGCAATCACAAAATCACTGAATCAATCATTTACACAATCACAAAATCACTGATGCAATCATTTACAGAATCATACAATCACTGATGCAATCAGTAAATCACTGATGCAATCAGTAAATCACTGATGCAATCACATAATCACTATCACTACATATACTTGCACATTCACAAACTGATTCATGGGAGTCCATTGTTCTGCTTAGACGTTTCTGTACTTGTCGAGAATTAAAGACAAAGGGAGAGGAGTATTAACAATAGTATGACTCACCACTCTTTGTTTATGAGGAGAGTAATATTTTGCATAGGTGCGGGGGCACGTTTGTCAAGAATTAAAGATAAAGGAGCAGGAAATAACAATAGAACAGGGGTTTTCCATATAATGTTAACATCTAAAAATAGACCTGAGGTGATGCTCTATAAATAGAATTTACATATGAAACATATGAGATAAAAAGGATTAATACATATGAAGTAACAAAACGGGGATTATTAGATATTAAAGTAAATACTCACATTTACTCAGTTACTCAATGACTCATTTACTCACAGTTACCCAGTAATTATTCAGTTACTCAATATATAGTCACATTTACTCAGTATATACTCACATTTACTCAGTTACTCATTGACTCCTGTACTCAATGACTCATTTACTCACAGTTACTCAATATCTACTCAGTTGCTCATTTACTCACAGTTACTCAAAATCTACTCACAGTTACTCAATTACTCACAGTTACTCAGTATATACTCACATTTACTCAGTTTCTACTCACAGTTACTCAATATCTGCTGACAGTTGCTCATTTACTCACAGTTACTCAATATCTACCCACAGTTACTCAATTACTCACAGTTACTCAGTATATACTCACATTTACTCAGTTACTCAATGACTCATTTACTCAGTTACCCAGTAATTATTCAGTTACTCAATATATACTCACATCATCATACAATCACAGATGCAATCATTTACACAATCATACAATCACTGATGCAATCACAAAATCACTGATGCAATCATTTACATAATCATATAATCACTGGTGCAATCATTTACATAATCATACAATCACTGATGCAATCACTAAATCACTGATGCAATCACATAATCACTAACAATCACTACATACACTTACACATTCACAGACTGAATCATGGGAGTCCATTGTTCTGCTTAGACGCGTCTGTACTTGTCGAGAATTAAAGACAAAGGGACAGGAGTATTAACAATAGTATGATTCACCACGGGGGCACGTTTGTCGAGAACTAGAGACAAAGAAGCAAGCAATAACAAAAGAATACGGGTTTTCGCAATACTGTGGGCAGAAATTTTTTTAGCTATGAAGACAATCGATAGCGTGACTCATCGCTCTTCGTCTATGAGGAGACTGCCCAGACAAGTTTGAACTTGTCGAGAATTAAAGACAAAGGAGCAGGCAATAACAATAGTATGACTCACCACTCTTTGTTTATGGGGAGTCTATTGTGCTGCCTAGACGCGTCTGTACTTGTCGAGAACTAACAAAGGAGCATGCAATAACAATAGAACAGGTGTTTTCCTAATGATGTCATGATCTAAAAATAGAACTGAGGTGATATATGAACACAAGGAGTATTAAATAACAAAACAATGAGCATAGGTAACAGGGGATACTATGTATCACCGGGCCGCCACGCAGCGCGCGCGTGTTATCCGGACGCGCGCGCGGATTATCCGCGATTGTGTGCGCGGGTCAAAGGTCACATCCAGGTCGAAAGGTCACCCTTCCGAGGGTTTTCCCAATGATGTCATGATCTAAAAATAGAACTGAGGTGATATCCCATATGAAAATGGGGATTATTACTTCATAAGTAACAAAACATATTATGCAGAAAATTAGGGATTATTACATCTTAAGTAACAAAAAAGTGGGGAGCGGAATTTCTACGCCAGTGTTTATAATAAAATATTTATTGTGAATTTATCATTGACCCATAATAACCCGTTTAGTGAAGCATTTTTGTTTAAAATCTCCGTATGCTACTAAAACATCCTTCCAAAGATATGTTTCCCAAAAGTGCTATTATCATATTCCTTAATGCTGTATTACCAATTTCTGTTATATTTAAACTTTCTGCATATGTCCTAAGTATTTCACTCCATTTGGAAGTCTTTGTCTGCTTATCCAGGAATTTTTCTGTGCTTGAATTGTAAAGTATATATACATATTATGTTGTACAGGAGGACACAAAATATACCGCATTTGGTAGATATACCGCATATTTCAGCAATGTTTTATTAACTTGACGACGAGGCCCTGTGATTGAGTACCAGCCCAATTTAGTTAAGTAGATTTGAGTAAAATTATTCCATTTGACGATAGAAGCATACAATTTTGTCTCTTAATAGTCCATATCACGCTGATCAATAACGGTGGGTGAAACACATTGTAGCCTCGCCGTAAGGGTTCTCCAAACGTCTGACACTGCCCCACAGCATTAGTACATAATCCAGAACCTGAATATTTTTGAAAAAAAACTGTATCCGCAAAATTGATACAAATCTTTCAGATACCTTCAAAATGTTCTAAAGAGTCATTGATGACTACAACGAGCAACAAATTACGACTGAATCTGCACCCTTTGACAAGCAAATGTGTATGTGTGAGGGGAGGGGGTATTTTTGGTCTTTCATCCACAGAAATATTCAGATGTGTAGTATATTCGGCTGTGAAGATATCGGATATGACATATTAATATCCCCTTTGACAGTCTACGATGAGTACAGTTTTTACCGAAATTTAGTTTCGCATAAAATACATTATTTCGAAGTGGGCTTTCCGATTTATTTGCGGACCTCTCGCCGTTTTCTGTATGGCTATCACTCATACCTAGATACCAAAATTGTACTGGACTCCCAAAATGCATGAAACACCATACAAAGCTAGTTATGGACTCGGTCACAACATCTTATAGTAACACTCAAAAGTTCTTTAAAAAAAAACAGTTATTCACAGTTCTTTTGTACATGCGACCCTAAACGAGTCACTCATATTCTTCCCATTCAGCACCGGCCCGTTACATTGCGTCCATGCATCCCGCATAATCACACACATTTGAATAGACGCGTCGGTTTTCTTGGTAGGCTGGACTGGCGCGGCTTCAGCCAGGAGAACGCGATGTGCTTGCTGTTGCTCTGGATCTTCTTGTGACGAAAGTAATTTGCTTTCCCTCGAACTGGCTTGGTCGGCCTCAGCCAGGCGGACCTGTCTGACTGACAATTGACTGGGAACTTCCTTCGTCGTTGTCTCCAGTACAGGCGATGTTCCGTCTATGAGGATCAAAGGCGTCCAGTCAGCATGGGGATTGTTGCTTGTTTCGGCGGCTTTTCCCCACTATGGCTGACGAAAATACTGGCGCAGGTCGTGTCGGATTCCGTACGGTTGCATTGGCGTGAGCCGGCGTCTCCGTTCATTGGCGCTTAGGGCTCGAACTGTCTGGCCTTGTCGCCGTTGTCGAAGACAATGGCTCTGAATGCTTAGCCGGCGTACATCAGCCAGTCGTTCTGATTCGTAATCATAGTCTTCACATCGATGCTTTGGCTTATTATGGCAGGCTGCTATGTGCGTGGAAACATCATCGGTCGCGTTGAAAATCTCGATACACAACGGGCACTTAGGCATATTTTCAACTTTTCTCACTGTGGACTTGATCCTGGTCATGCCGTTATTTTCTTCCGAATGATCTCGCTTTCCCGCCACTCCGCTTTTTTAGCAGGCTGTTTCACTCTGACTGGCAGGAACTCGATACAAAAGGCAATCAACCAACCGGCGAGGTGGCCTGACAGCCCTCCCGAAACGTCCCTTTGAAGTCGCCGCTCTATCATCGGTTTGTTTGTTTGGCTGACAGCGATCTCCAGCGCCGGACAAATCGGTGGTTCTTCGTTCGTAGACAACCTCTGGCTGAGTCGCATTCGGACCATTTAATTGTTCCTGTGTATCTTTAACCACATAAGGCTTGAGCCTGTCAACGTGAACAACTTTATACTGCTTGCCTAGCTGTATTCGGTAAGTCACTTCACTGTACCGATGGCCCAGTCCACCATTTGTGCAGCTTTGGAGAGACTCGTCTTTTACGCCTAGGTGTATACAGCCATACAATTTCTCCAACGGAGTAGGGCTGCCAGTTTAGCCGTGCGTCGTATCGGCGTTTCTGTCGGCGTAAGCCGTTTCCAACTGCGTACGCGCCAGGGCGTGCATATTTTCCAGCTGCTCACCAAAATGTTGCACGTATTCAGTAAGACTTGTTTGACCGAATTCTGGCGGTAATCCCGTTGCCAACTCTATAGGGAGGACAAGCTCACGTCCCAGCATCAGTTGATTTGCCGAAAACTTCGTCGATTCATGTTCGGCAGCCCGATACGCCATACATACTAGTTGCAGATACTGGTCCCAATCTCGCTGGTTTTCTGCGACGTATACACTCAACATGTTTTGCAGTATCCTGTTCATTCGTTCGACCATACCGTCCGACTGGGGGTGATAAGCAGTGGTCCTGGTTTTATTAATGTCCAGTAATTTGCATAATTCTGTCATTAGTTTGGACTCGAATTGTCCACCCTGATCGGAATGTATGGTCCTGGGAATGCCAAACCTAAAGATCACTTCGTCTACCAGGACTCTGGCCACCGTTTCCGCTCCCATGTCTGACATGGCATGAGCCTCCGCCCATTTGGAGAAGTAATCTTGGATCACCAATATGTAGGAGTTGCCAGTAGTTACCGGTCCCATGATGTCAATCGCAATTCGCTCCATCGGCATTCCGGCACCAGTCAACTGCATCGGCGCACGCCGGCGTTTACCAGTTGACTCCCTCTTTGCACACGCCTCACACGAGAGACACCATTTCCGGACATCACGTTGTAGACCGTACCAGTAGCACTTTTGGCGCACCTTGCTGAGCGTTTCACTGATCCCCAAGTGTCCGGCTGTAGCAGAGTCGTGATACTGATTTAAAACGGTAGCTCGAAGAGACCTAGGAACAAGCGTTTGATCTCTTGTGTACCGCCCCTTTGGATTAAACCACCTTCGGTAGATGATACCGTCACTCAGGCAGAGTTGTTTCCATTGCGCCATATAGGTTTTCAGTTCTGCTCCAGCCAGAGATACCGAGTCCCACTTTGGTCTTCGTTCTTCCCGAATCCAGCCTTCTGTCGAAGGGCAGGCTAAATTCAGCATCTTGACAGGTACGCCAAGATTTGAGTCTCTGGTATTGCACTGTCCACACTGCTTACAAGGAGACCTTGACAACCCATCCGCATTTTCGTGTAACCGTCCTGTGCGATGCTGCACTTCAAAGTTATAGGTAGACAAAATGTCTACCCATCGAGCCAGCTGACCCTCCGGCTCCTTGAATTGCAGAATCCACCTGAGCGCGCTGTGATCAGTACGTAGCAGAAACCGCTGCCCGTACAGATGTGGTCTGAATGCCTTGACGAAATGAATGACTGCCAGTAACTCTTTTCGAGTCACACAATATCGCCGTTCACTTTTCGTCCGGTCACCGTAGCTGACTACTCGCTCCACTTCACCATGTTTTTGAGACAACACACCACCAATACCTTTGTTGCAGGCGCCGTTGTCCAAAATGAACATCTTGGTGAAATCTGGATGAGCCAGTACTGGTGCGGTGCGCAAAGACACCTTCAACAGGTCAAATGTCGTCTGGCATTTATCTGTCCAGACGAATTCTTGTCCCTTCTGCGTTAAAGCGTGGAGGGGTGCAGCTATCTGTGAGAATCTTTCCAGCATCAGGGGATATTCCGGCCTTCGAAACCACGTGTCCCAGAAATATAACCTCATTTGCTAGTAGAGAGAATTTGCTCGTCTTTAGTCTTGAATATGGAATAGGTCTTTGGATTATGGACGCGGATATTCTCTAATGGACGACGGCTGAATTATGAATGACGGACTAGACGCTTGTAATTAGTCCCGCTTCATACAAGCGCCCAAAGATTTTTTCCAATCTTTCCAAGTGTTCGTCGAACGTTCGGCTGTACACTAGGATGTCGTTGAGGTAAATGTCCGAAGGTAATCCAGCACACACGGTCTTCATAAGCCTTTCAAACGTTCCTGGGGCGTTGCACAGCCCAAATGGCATAACCGTGAATTGATAAAGGCCTCGATGCGTTGTGAAAGCCGTCTTCGCTTTGTCTGCAGGATCCATTGCTACTTGTCAGTATCCGCTAAGCATATCCAGTGTCGAAAACCAGGCCGACCCCGATAATGCGTCTAAGGAATCGTCCACCCTAGGGAGGGGAAACGCATCCTTAATGGTCACTTGGTTTAGGCGTCTGAAATCGACACAGAATCTGGCGGTGCCGTCTTTTTTCGAACAAGGACTACCGAGGAAGCCCAGGGACTATTCGATGGTTCAATAACCCCCTGCTGAGCCATCTTTTCAATCTGCCGGTTGATCTCCTTTCGCACTGTAGGTGCGACCCTCGGTGACTGCAGTTTACATGGTCTTGCGCTACCGGTATCAATTGAATGTTGCACTACGTTGGTTCTCCAAACTGTCGTCGGCCGTCAGAAACAGGTCAGCAAACTTAGATAGTAGCTGGCGTGTGTCTTTTGTTTGTTGTGCAGTCAATGGAGCACTAATCTTCTTCATCAAGCCGTCCACCTTCCTTGCATGCCACTTTGTATCTTCACCACCAGGACTTTCATCCTATGGCGCTACAGCCCGCATTGGCTGCAGCTGACCAGCTGTGGAACCTTTATACCAGGTCTTAGGCTCGTCACTCACATTCATTACTCGGACTGGTACGGTCCCTTCTTGGTCGACTCTTATTAATGTCCTTGCGATCAGTATATCTTCCTTTTCGCTCATCCTCTGTGATGGCTCGATCATCCCAAATGGACACGCCCATCGCCGCCTTGGATTCGACACGATACTATTGTTTCGTGCCCCGGGGAATGGTGACATTTTCCGCCAAGGATATCCGACCACATCCATATAATTCTTCTTCTTTCAATTTCAACCAGGTGCGACCAATGCGCATGGTGTTCTTACCAAGATCAAGAATACAACCATGTTTTTGCAGAAAATCCAGGCCTAGAATTCCTGGTCATTTTACCGCCGCAACGACTGCCTCATGCTTGAGCGTTTTTCCTGCCATGGTGATCGTGAACCAGCCGTACCCAGTGGTGGCTAATGGTTGTCCGTCGGCCAGCGTCAGCATTTTGGTCATGCTGGTCAGTTGGGGTTGGAATTTCATCGGCATTCGCTTGATATCTAAGGAGATGATCGTAAGTACCGCTCCCGTGTCAACGATGAGGTTAGATGCCTCTCCATTGATCTCTACAGCTACGCAGACTCCTTTTTCTACCGTAGCCAAGTAACCTGAACCCAACTTGATTTTCTTCAAACTAGCATTGGGGAGTGATGCTTCAGCCTCATTGTATTCCATGTCGATCCTCGGTTTTCATTTCTTCGGCGTTTAGGTAATGCCTGTTCTTGTCTTCTATTTATGCCCAGTGAAAGCATGCAGCGCCGACCCTGGCGTTTGCCGAGTAGCTTTTCCACAAATTCGGCAATGTTCTGTCGTAAACTGCTCTTATCGGAATCGCTACTATTGCTGTCACTTTCGGCATCTACGCCTCTGACTCGAAAAGATCTTCCCGTTCGTCGTTCTTCAGCTCTCTGACACGCATCCAACTCTACTGCCATTTGTACGACTTCGGTCTTGACCTCAAAATTTTCAGGCGCATCTCCGCATCGGTCAGTGCATCAACAAACTTGTCCTTCGCCAAGGTGTCGAGTACGGCACGAGGAGTAACTGGATATCCGAGGGCAACCAGTCGTCTTATGGATTGCCCTAATTCCAGTAAAGATATCTTCGTGTGGATATTGAAAAACTCTTACGGAAGAACTTGATGCTAAAGGTCACATACCGTACAGACATGTATCCACATGGAATTTCTCGACTATACTACAATCCCTCATCAGGGCCTTATTGGCCGTCTAAGTTCATTAATAGTATCTGTGTTCAAGAAAACTGATCGTAGATATATTAATGTCGGAAGCCATAAAGCATTCTTTAGCTCTACTACGTACAGGAGATATCATTCATGGGATGTTTCTTTGTTTATAGAGTTGCTTGAATTTCTCATTAAAAATATCTGTGTGAAATTTGGCAACACAATATATCAACAGCATATAGGTATTCCGATGGGTACTAATTGTGCACCCCTATTGGCAGATCTAAAACTACAGATAACCCTACAGGCATATCATATTTAGACCTATATCTCTATTCTCTCTAGTCTAGTCGACTGTATGATAAAAGAGATGATTACAATTTCGCATCGTAAACTATCACTTTCTGGACAGCAATATTCCAGTGGGACCTGCATATGGCGTATACATATCACGCCTAGTAGCATTTGCTAGATCCTGTGTTAAATGTGACGATTTTAATCAACGTCACAACACATTGTTGCAGAAACTTATAAAACAGGGCTACACCCCCAAGCGCCTCCACTCAAAGTTTCTCAAATTTGGCGATACATATCGCATGCTGATAGCAAAATACGATCGTAGGGTGAGTAGTATATAGCAAGCGTTAACCCTCCCATTGACCTTTGACCTCAGAAATTTGCATATCACATGTCAGAGGTCAAAGGTCAATGAGTGCACTTGAGTTGACCTGTATCTTTTCATCTCGTCTTTGACCTTGGATCATGTTTAGACATGTTAGGGCTGGGGGTTTTCCCATCACGTGCGCATGTGTATGACGTCACTTCCGGTCTGCGTGAATGGGGCGTGACCTGTGAACCTGATAGGACAGGTACTGACCTGTCTGTGGGGTTTTTCCCTACAATGTCGTTCACCTTCGTGTTTTTTCGGTGAGGTCCGATGGGTACGTCCGTGTCTTTTCGGTGAGGTCCGTGGGAACATGATAGGCCATGTACTGACCTGTCTGTGGGGGTTTTCCCGCCATAATTTCGCTGACGTCTGCTTGGGTTGGGGGTTGTCAGGTGCCGAACGCCTGGCTCCCCGAATTGCAACATTGTTGCACGTTCGCAAGGATTGACCTATATCCGGGACCTTTAGCAATACTATTGATGGGATGCCTGTACCCACTTGTATATGGGGTTTTTCCATCACGGGGAGATCAGGTGATAGTTCAAGGTAATATTGAATGATAGGAATGCGTGTACTGACATCCATTCATTTGAGTCGGGGACTTGGGGTCCCTACGGAAGGATTTTGCAAGTCATGGGTGGGTGTATGTAAAATGAGGATTTGTCTCGAAAATATAAAAAGCGGCACACGGACTTTACCTCTAAAATAGGAGAAAACCCCTATCAACTCTATCCCAAACGGCTAATATCGGTCCCTGGCTTATCGAGTTCTGCCTGGAGTGGGTGTATGTAAAATTAGGATTTGTCCCGAAAATATAAAAAGCGGAACACGGACTTTACCCCTACAATGAGGAAAAACTCCTATCAACCCTATCCCAAAGGGCTAATATCGGTCCCTGGCTTATCGGGTTCTGCCTGGAGTGTGTGTATGTAAATTTAGGATTTGTCCCGAAAATATAAAAAGCGGAATACGGACTTTACCCCTACAATAGAGGAAAACCCCTATCAATCCTATCCGAAAGGGCTAATATCGGTCCCCGGGCTTCTCGGGTTCTGCCTGGAGTGGGTGTATGTAAATTTAGGATTTGTCCCGAAAATATAAAAAACGAAACACGGGCTTTACCCCTAATATAGGGGAAAACCCCTATCAACCCTATCCAAAAGGGCAAATATCGGTCCCCGGGCTTATCGGGACCTGCCTATCAAGTCAATCGGGTGGATGTATGTAAATTCCGGATTTGTTCCGAAAATATAAAAAGCGGAACACGGACTTTATCCCTAAACTAGGGGAAAACACCTATCAATCCTATCCAAAAGGGGTCTTATCGGTCCCCAGGCTCATCGGGGCCTGGGTGCATGGGTGAGTGCATGTAAAATCAGGATTTGTCCCGAAAATATAAAAAAAAGGAACACGGACTTTACCCCTAAACTAGGGGAAAACCCCTATCAAGGGCGTATATTGACTCCCATTGACCTTTGACCTCCAGTATAGAGTGCGTATATTCACTACCATTGACCTTTGACCTCAAAAATTTGCATATCGTGACCTTTGACAGCCAATCAGAAGCGAATATTTTGACCTTGTCTGACTGTATGGAATGCATGTACTGACTTGGTTCTGGAGTTTTCCATCACGATTGTGCGCAGGTGTATGACGTCACTTCCGGTCTGCGTGAATCGTGCGTGACCTGGCTATGGGATGCATGTACTCACTTGGTTCTGGGGTTTTTCCCTCACGGAGAGGTCACGTGATAGTTCGATGTCTGATCGCATTTTCCAGGGCCTCGGTGGGTGGTAGTCCCATAGCCTCTTCCAAGTGACGCTTGGTCTTCATGATGGACCTGTGCGTGCGGTCGCCTTTCATTTCAAGCGGTAGTAAGGTATACTGTTCATAGATCGCCATGGCTGTTTTCCTGATGCGGGGGCGCATTTGGATGTAGGCCTGTTGTAAATTATCCTCTCCGGCGTCCTCGATCGCTGCAGCGTAAGTATTGATAGCTGCTGTCACAATACGATCGCAGAAGGGAGGTTCTGCATCACTTTCCACGGCATCACTTTCCACGGACGTAGGCTGACTATCTGAGGTCAAGCTCTCCGTATCACTAGATAGACTCTCAGCAATCTCTGTTTCGGTATCAGTCGATACACTCTCAGCAGTCTCTGTATCAGCATCCGCCTCAACGGACTCCTCGGAGTCTTCAATCCCATGTATATTTTTCTGGTGTCGCATCATATCGTAATGTCTGGTGAACGTGCGTTCGCACTCAGAGCAAATATAAGCCATGTTGACGGTTGAACGTCGACTGTGCGTGTTTTTGGAAATACGCTTGCTTTTATAGACAGTAACGCCCATCAACGCTTAGCTTAACGCTTCAACGCCCTGGTGAATTAGCTCAGAAGCTCTGATTTTCATGGAATTGACACCAATTCATCGAAATGCAGTGACGCCCGTCAACGCCGTTACGCCTTAACGCCCGTCTCAACGCCTTAACACACTTTCTTAACGCTTTAACGTCGTTTAATGATGCGTTCGAACAAATGTTTCTTTTGTGCTATTGCTCTGACATACGCCGCTTTCCAGTTCATGCCCGAGGTTTTCAACATCGACGCTGTTCTTTCAATTTCCATATGGACTGGGTCCTTATCCAACAATTTCATATGGGTCACGAGGTCGACATACCGCTGACGTAAAGCCCGTCGTAGTCTGGGTGCCAATTCGACCAATACATAAGGACTGATGAGGGACACATGTTCATTCTTATATGTACAGACACCATCACCAACACCACCAACACCACCAACACACACTACCACCACACACACACACCACCACCGCCACATTCCACCACCACCACCTCATTCCACCACCTCCACCACCGCCACCACCGGGCATTGACGGGCGTCAACGCCCGGTGGTGGTGGAAGCTCCCGTGTGGCAGAGCTCTTGGATTCGAGCTCTTGGAGCTCAAAGCGTGTGGAGCTCAGAGCTCGGAAGTGACATTTGCATATGACCTCTGTGAGGTCACTTCCGCTTCCGTTCACGTGACCGGAACTGACCTTTGACCCCTGCGCGCGCTAACAATACCGGATAAAAATTTGCGCGCAGGGGTCAAAGGTCAGTTCCGGTCACGTGAACGGAAGCGGAAGTGACCTCACAGAGGTCATATGCAAATGTCACTTCCGAGCTCTGAGCTCCACACGCTTTGAGCTCCAAGAGCTCCGATCCAAGAGCTCTGCCACACGGGAGCTCCCACCACCACCACCACCGGGCGTTGACGCCCGTCAAAGCCTGGTGGTGGCGGTGGTGGTGGTGGTGAAATGTGGTGGTGGTGGAATGTGGTGGTGGTGGTGGTGTGTGTGTGTGGTGGTAGTGTGTGTTGGTGGTGGTGTCTGTACATATAAGAATGAACATGTGTCCCTCATCAGTCCTTATGTATTGGTCGAATTGGCACCCAGACTACGACGGGCTTTACGTCAGCGGTATGTCGACCTCGTGACCCACATGAAATTGTTGGATAAGGACCCAGTCCATATGGAAATTGGAAGAAAAACAACATCGATGTTGAAAACCTCGGGCATGAACTGGAAAGCGGCGTATGTCAGAGCAATAGCACAAAAGAAACATTTGTTCGAACGCATGATTGAACGACGTTAAAGCGTTAAGAAAGTGTGTTAAGGCGTTGGGACGGGCGTTAAGGCGCAACGACGGGCGTCACTGCATTTCGATGAATTGGTGTCAATACCATGAAAATCAGAGCTTCTGAGCTAATTCACCAGGGCGTTGAAGCGTTAAGCTAAGCGTTGATGGGCGTTACTGTCTATAAAAGCAAGCGTATTTCCAAAAACACGCACAGTCGACGTTCAACCGTCAACATGGCTTATATTTGCTCTGAGTGCGAACGCACGTTCACCAGACATTACGATATGATGCGACACCAGAAAAATATACATGGGATTGAAGACTCCGAGGAGTCTGTTGAGGCGGATGCTGATACAGAGACTGCTGAGAGTGTATCGACTGATACCGAAACAGAGATTGCTGAGAGTCTATCTAGTGATACGGAGAGCTTGACCTCAGATAGTCAGCCTACGTCCGTGGAAAGTGATGCCGTGGAAAGTGATGCAGAACCTACCTTCTGCGATCGTATTGTGACAGCAGCTATCAATACTTACGCTGCAGCGATCGAGGACGCCGGAGAGGATAATTTACAACAGGCGTACATCCAAATGCGCCCCCGCATCAGAAAAACAGCCATGGCGATCTGTGAACAATGTATCTTGCTACCGCTTGAAATGAAAGGCGACCGCACGCACAGGTCCATCATGAAGACCAAGCGTCACTTGGAAGAGGCTATGAGACTACCACCCACCGAGGCCCTGGAAAATGCGATCAGAATGCGCAAACAACTGTTTGAGGACATGCTACCCGAAGAATATCCAGGCCTGCCCGACGACGACGCTTAGGTCACACCGAGCAAAGATGGAACTTTTTCAAATGGCGACAGACAAGAGCAACCGAAAATACATCTAACGGACAAGAAGGAATATAACAGATGCAAATGGCGGCCTCTGATTGGACAAGAGTTTTCTTGAGTTGTAAACATACCCAACGCGGCTCCCCCAGCGTGGGTATGATGTAACATTGGGGAAAATAAACTATATGAAAAAACTTCTTGTTGTTGTTGTTCTCTCATATGTCATCCTTGTTGTTGTTGTTGTTCTCTCTCCGGTCTATATCATGGCGTCAAGGCGTTATGTTAGAGCGTTATGGCGTAACTACGAGCGTTGACGGGCGTCACTGCATTTCGAAGAATTAGTGACAATTCCATGGAATATCTAGAAAATCAGAACTTCTGAGCTATTTCACCAGGGCGTTGAAGCGTTAAGCTTGGCGTTGCTACAAGATGACACCTCACACGACGCATTCGGACCAAGGATGGTCCATCTCTACACCAAATACCTTCCGGATGAATGAACAGGTCAGTACATGCATTCCTATCATTCAAATGACCTCGAACTATCACGTGACCTCTCCGTGAGGGAAAAACTCCAGAACCAAGTGAGTACATGCATCCCATAGCCAGGTCACGCCCGATTCACGCAGACCGGAAGTGGCGTCATACACCTGCGCACAACCGTGATGGAAAACCCCAGAACCAAGTCAGTACATGCATTCCATACAGTGAGACGAGGTCAAAATACTCGCTTCTGATTGGCTGTCAAAGGTCACGATATGCAAATTTTTGAGGTCAAAGGTCAATGGTAGTGAATATACACACTCTATACTGGAGGTCAAAGGTCAATGGGAGTCAATATACGCCCTTGATAGGGGTTTTCCCCTAGTTTAGGGGTAAAGTCCGTGTTCCTTTTTTTATATTTTCGGGAAAAAATCCTGATTTTACATGCACCCACCCATGCACCCAGGCCCCGATAAGCCCGGGGACCGACATGGCCCCTTTTGGATAGGGTTGATAGGTGTTTTCCCCTAGTTTAGTGATGAAGTCCGTGTTCCGCTTTTTATATTTTCGGGACAAATCCTAAATTTACATACACCCACCCGATTGACTTGATAGGCAGGTCCCGATAAGCCCGGGGACCGATATTTGGCCTTTTGGATAGGGTTGATAGGGGTTTTCCCCTATTTTAGGGAATATTCCAGGAATATTCTAGTTCTGATTTTCTAGATATTCCCCGATATTAGCCCTTTGGGATAGGGTTGATAGGAGTTTTTCCTCTATTGTAGGGGTAAAGTCCGTGTTCCGTTTTTTATATTTTCGGGACAAATCCTAAATTTACATACACCCACTCCAGGCAGAACCCGATAAGCCCAGGGACCGATATTAGCCCTTTCGGATAGGATTGATAGGGGTTTTCCTCTATTGTAGTGGTAAAGTCCGTGTTCCGCTTTTTATATTTTCGGGACAAATCCTAAATTTACATACACCCACTCCAGGCAGAACCCGATAAGCCAGGGACCGATATTAGCCCTTTGGGATAGGGTTGATAGGAGTTTTTCCTCTATTGTAGGGGTAAAGTCCGTGTTCCGCTTTTTATATTTTCGGGACAAATCCTAATTTTACATACACCCACTCCAGGCTGAACCCGATAAGCCAGGGACCGATATTAGCCCTTTGGGATAGAGTTGATAGGAGTTTTCCCCTATTTTAGAGGTAAAGTCCGTGTTCCGCTTTTTATATTTTCGAGACAAATCCTCATTTTACATACACCCACCCATGACTTGCTAAATCCTTCCGTAGGGACCCCAAGTCCCCGACTCAAATGAATGGATGTCAGTACACGCATTCCTATCATTCAATATGACTTTGAACTATCACCTAATCTCCCCGTGATGGAAAAACCCCAAATACAAGTGGGTACAGGCATCCCATCAATGGTATTGCTAAAGGACCCGGATATAGGTCAATCCTTGCGAACGTGCAACAATGTTGCAATTCGGGGAGCCAGGTGTTCGGCACGTGACAACCCCCAACCCAAGCTGACGTCAGCGAAATTCTGGCGGGAAAACCCCACAGACAGGTCAGTACATGGCCTATCATGTTCCCACGGATCTCACCGAAAAGACACGGACGTACCCATCGGACCTCACCGAAAAAACACGAAGGTGAACGACATTGTAGGGAAAACCCCACAGACAGGTCAGTACATGTCCTATCAGGTTCACAGGTCACACCCCATTCACGCAGACCGGAAGTGACGTCATACACATGCGCACGTGATGGGAAAAACCCCAGCCCTAACATGCCTAAACATGATCCAAGGTCAAAGACGAGAAGAAAGGATACAGGTCAACTCAAGTGCACTCATTGACCTTTGACCTCTGTCACGTGATATGCAAATTTCTGAGGTCAAAGGTCAATGGGAGGGTTAACGCTTGCTATATACTACTAGCGTGCAAGATTTATGGCGTTACGTTTCGTAACTTGTGTCTAATTCCGCTTAACCCGGGGCTAGGGGCCGTATGAACCCATGTACTTCAAGATCCTCAAGGTACTCATATGAACAGTCACAATCAAAGCGTGACTGAGATACATCATCCTTTGGATGACGACTTTACAACGAATATTATGGATTAAGAATACTGATCAGCGATACGGATTTGATATTTTTGGAACATCATGAGGTCTTGCCGGCATCATTGAAAACTATTGACCGCTTCTCTTTTGCAGGAAACTAGCCTATGTTTTTGTATACTATGATTGTCTTTTTGAATTTGGTGCTAATACTGTTATATGAAATATGGAATAGGTCTTTGAATTATGGGCGCGGCTATTCTTTAATGGACGACGGCTGAATTATGAATGACGGACTAGGCGCTTGTAATTTCTCTCTCGTCGATTCTACGGCAAGAGAGACTATTACAATTTCGTTAAAATAGTTAACTCTAAATCATATACAGACTGTGACGATTTTTATCAAAACCACTGAATATTATAGCAGAAACATGGCTATACCACCAAAATGTCTCCCTTTCAAAATCTTAAATTATGTGAGACATATCCTACGCTGACGGAAAAATACGATCGTAGCGTGCAAGATCTCTGGTGCGTTTCGTGATTTGTGTCTAATTCCTCTCAACCAAGGACTAGGGACCGCTTGGATCTCCATGGTGTTCAAATAAACAATTACAATCAAAGCGAGGCTGAGATACATACTCTGGAGAATGGCTTGAGTATTCATGTGGATAAAGAATAATGGTCAGTGAGTAGGATTTTATGTAAAGAACATCATCACGTCTTGCTGACAACAATGGAAACTGTTGACCGCTTCACTCTTGTGTTTTTATTATTGTTATTTCATATACATTTGGAATTAGAGCTAACTGGCATACGAAGTACATGTAGGTCTTTTGTATTATTGACGGTTGAATATTGAATGTCGGATCAGACATTACTTGCTATTACATACACGGATTAGTATCACCGCAATCTCAGTAAACTCAGATATAATATCACGGAATATTATATCTGAATTCAGCCCTATATAAATCGCGTGCGAGTTGAAACTACTATTGTTAGCCAATCAGATGGATAGCTGGTTGTAACTATTTCAAAATCACGCCCATAGTAATTAGGCCTACACACGGTAGCTCGTGGTCTAATATATAAACATCATCCCGAAACAGTTTCCAAATTAGGCATCATTTCCCGGCAGGGTCGGTAAACATCAAAGAGTTTACTCTCGCCGAAAAGTCTGGCTTTGTTAAGGGTAGAAAATATCAAAAGATTGTGCCGTGCGAAGATGTTAATCTCCTTGAAGTAAACGTCAATCATTGTCAGAGCGAAAAGGTTGAAATGGTCGTGACTGGCTGATTATGGGATCTCGTAGAATATCGGCGAACATTTTGCACGAAGTTTTCATAGCGTTACGTCTAGATTGAGTATCACCGTTCCAGACAAACCATTTGTAGCTCCCAACTGCAGGTTGCGGTGGGTTGTATATGCAGTGAGTGCCATTTTATGGAGTTACATTGTCACTGTTCACTGGACGAAATGGAGATGGTGAGATGGCTCGACCGGACTCTCCGACGCTCCCTAAAATTGTGGCGTAACTTTCACCAGTTGTGCGATGATAGAATGAACAGGTCTCATCCTTGAAAATAAATATCATAGACCAATGTACACAGATATACTTAGGATAATTTCTCTGGTCTCATTTGACAGCAGCAATTCATTTTGGAGAACGTTAGAGTTATTTGTATATTTCTTAGAGCTATTATCAGTCTTACATTGTTATCTGTATGCTGTATGCACGTCATCTATACATGAGTAGTATATAAGGGCTAATTCAACTACATTTATTGGCAGATAACTGGTTATCTCCCCTGATTCGAACAAATTGACGTCACTATGACGTCTCATCCGGTCACGTGACATCCTGGAGGTCAAGAGGTATCAATTTACTCTCAATGGTCAAGGGGTATCAATTTGTTCTCAAGGGTCAAGGGGTATCAATTTGCTCTCCAAGGTCAAGGGGTATCAATTTGCTCTCAAAGGTAAAGGGGTATCAATTTGCTCTCAAAGGTCAAGGGGTATCAATTTGCTCTCAAAGGTCAAGGGGTGTCAATTTGACCTTTGACCTTTAAGAGCGAATTAATACCCCTTGACCTCTTGGATGTCACGTGACCGGATGTGACGACATAGTGACGTCAATTTGATAGAATCTGGAGAGATAACCAGGAATTGTTCAAACAGAGTTATCTGCCCATGAATGGAGGTCAATTTAGCCTTTTACTACTACTTACATGTATACGTACGTCAGCACGTACTGGAAAACATACATACACACATGAGTGTTGTCGAGGAGGGTGGAAGATGTAGAGTCTTTGAAAGAATTATTACCTGTGCTTGTGCCGATTCGCAACATACCGACCACCATTCAGGCACGGCGGAAGCAATTGGTGATTGGAGGGGCCAGTATCACAGCAGAAATGTAAGCGAGGGCCCAGGGGCCGCTCAGGCCCTGAAAGCTCTAGGGGTCTAAGATGGCCGGAGACGTGTTCTAGCGTACCGGTATCTCCAAGTACCGGTAATAAAACATGAAATTTTCGCAGAGTGTAAACTCTGTTTGTTTTGCCTGTTTTGTTGTTTCTCACAACATTTTTTGTAATGTTCACCGTCAAGAAAATGAGGATGTTCGGAAGTAGAAATAATTTAAATATTAAATATACATCATCAATCGAAAGGTTCATTAAGCTTTGAAAATGTCACCAACACAGATGTTCTCTACTTGTTGGGGAGCCGAACACAGGTCAACTTATGAACGTGAGTAGTATAGAAAAGACGGATAAACGCAACTTGACCTGATTCATTGTTCCCCGGGTAAAATTTGAGGCGGAACTTGATCACGTGGCGATCATGTGATCGTTGGGGAGGAAAACTACCTTCAACACAGAAGAGTTTCAATCTAGGGGGGGGGGGGAACTCCGGGTCACTATAGTTCCGGCAAAGGGCCCCTGGGCATGTATTCTTCCGCGGTGATGCGGTCTGGTGGTGATGCGGTCGCAGGAAAAAGCTTCCGCGGAGAAAAAGTAGTCCCCAGACTTCAAATACGCTGCATGGTCCGATTGGGTCGAGTGAGGTATCAAAGTGAAGCATTCGTGAAGGGCATCCAGTCATGGGTGGGTGTATGTAAAATTAGGATTTTTTCCCGAAACTATAAAAAGCGGAACACGGACTTTACCCCTAAAATAGGGGAAAACACCTATCAACCCTAGCCCAAAGGGCTAATATCGGTCCCTGGGCTTATTGGGACCTGCCTATCAAGTCAATGGGGTGGGTGCATGTAAAATTAGGATTTTTTCCCGAAAATATAAAAAGCGGAACACGGACTTTTACCCCTAAAATAGGGGAAAACCCCTATCAACCCTAGCCAAAAGGGCTAATATCGGTCCCCGGGCTTATCGGGGCCTGCCTATCAAGTCAATGGGGTGGGTGCATGTAAAATTAGGATTTTTTTCCGAAAATATAAAAAGCGGAACACGGACTTTACCCCTAAAATAGGGGAAAACCCGTATCACCTCTAGCCAAAAGGGCTAATATCGGTCCCCGGGCTTATCGGGGTCTGCCTATCAAGTCAATGGGGTGGGTGCATGTAAAATTAGGATTTTTTTCCGAAACTATAAAAAGCGGAACTCGGACTTGTACAATATACAATATAAGGCAAAAATCACCGAGGTCTGTATATAGGCTCATACTGGCTATATGGGGTATGGGGGTGGTCAATTTTTTTTGTGGGCTTTACTATGGGTTGTGGGGTCTCGTTTTTCTCGTCTCGCCGAGAAAAAGACAATGGGAGGGGTCCCGGAGCGAATCGGTGAAATTTTTGGGAAAAGTCACCGAGGTCTGTATATAGGCTCATACTGGCTATATGGGGGAAGGGGTGGTCAAATTTTTTTTGTGGGCTTTACTATGGGTTGTGGGGTCTCGTTTTTCTCGTCTCGCCGAGAAAAACACAATGG
>JAVTVY010001184.1:0-34307 GCA_036873755.1 Hanleya hanleyi
CTTACCCCAATCCCTCACCAAAAAACTCAACTTAAAACGTGAAAATATTCATCTATAGCAATACTCTCTCCTATCGGATGAATCCCCAACTCACAAAGATATCGACCAAATCCAATCCGCTGTGTAAACTAACTACGAAAACAAGTATCCGTTATAGACGACCACCCAGTCCTTACTTCAGACATACAACTAAACATCTCCGTATAATTACTTTACTTTATTTTCCATACATGAATACATATAGAAACATAAGAATATATATATACATATATCAATGATTGTTAAAAACAATGCCAAGTACAAGCAAGATTATCACAATTCCCAGGCAAACATGCACATACGTACTGCATACAGCTCTAACAATACAGAATAGTTAGTTCGGATAGGCTTAGCCTGTATCCATGCTATGGGGTCGACTAAAGTGACAAACAAAAGAATGCTGCCCTAAAGCCCACTGTATTGGGCCACCACTACCTCGAACATAAATTCGAATGGAAAAGTTTAATTTAAAGCCATTAAGAGGCTTACTGCCTCTTGACCAAGTGTTGAGAATTAGGGGTGACCGCTTACTGCCTCTTGACCAAGTGTTGAGAATTAGGGGTGATCGCTTACTGCCTCTTGACCAAGTGTTGAGAATTAGGGGTGACCGCTTACTGCCTCTTGACCAAGTGTTGAGAGTTAGGGGTGACCGCTTACTGCCTCTTGACCAAGTGTTGAGAACATCTAAAAAATACTCTCTCATGGGATCTGACCTGCATGGCCAGGTCGTTTATGCACGACGGTTAAATAGTGAATGTCGTATCTGACGGCTGCTGTTCAACACACACACCTGGGCTCTGTATAGGCATGTAGGACGTTATAACAGCGATCATTATGTCACAGATTGGACTATCCTGTAACCGTGAATCTAAAAAAGAGAGCACTCAAATCATTATTCAAACTCAGAAAAAGGACAAACAACTGCTCTTTTACGATCTACCTTAAAATTAAACTTTTCCATTCACAAGTTAAACACGTATTACTATATACAATGTGGGGCTTGAGACTATTCTCACTGAAGACAACTGACAAACCGGCTTAACCCTATCTGGCCTGGGCTTTTTGGGACATGTCCAGGCCTTTTGTGAGGTCATCTTTAAAACAGGCATTTTTTTGGTCGATTTTCCAGTCAAATTTTTCGAACTTTTTATTTATGTGTTTATATGATGAACTAAAAAGCCGCGGAGGGTCAGCTTTTTTTTGTCGTTCCGGAGATAGGGAAAAAGTTTGTCCAGGCCTGGTAGAGTTAAGATAAAGTAGGCAATTACCTTCTCTCATCATAACATTCTGTAATCTTAATCTACCTGTCCCAAAACAGACCACAAACATAGCCTGATTGGCCGGAATGGAACAATACTCTTTTGTATTGGCAAAAAGTATGTGCACAGGCTGAAGTATGTGAACAGGCTGAAGTATGTGAATAGGCTGAAGTATGTGAACAGGCTGAAGTATGTGAACAGGCTGAAGAAGGACGCGAAATGATGATCAATATCGCGACTGCACCTAGAAATCAGAAAACACTTTTACTGGATATTAGATGACTGTAGGTAAATTACGTTTCATGTCATTTTTTCTATATTTCCACAAAAGGTAGAGTAGATCCGCGACATTCTAAATAAAGGATAAAATTATGGGCTTATATTTGAATACTTTCATGAATTGACCTAAGATTTTATAGGAATTGCGTGAATTATGCCTGCATTCTTATTACAAAAAAATCGTTCTCTTCAAAATGCCTCAATAGTTTCCTGCGACATTGTCAAATCGAAAAATCTGATAAAAATGGGGGGTCACCAGTTTACATTTGAAAAAAGTTTACAAAATTAGCCTGGTTTCGTCATCAGTTTGTCAGCGTTTCTTCGTTGCGGTTATTGCCTTTGAATTTGGAGAACACATTGTCCAATTACAATACCTTTTAAATTTACTTTCATTCGAATATTTTGGCAGATGTAAAATTGAAAGTATATGCAACGTCCTTAATCATTGTTTTGTTTTTCTTATTTTTATTTCATATACATTTGGAATTGGTGCAACTGTCATACGAACTAGGTCTTTCAATTATTGAGGCGAAATTTCTTTCATGGACGATGGCTCAATATTGAATGTCTGATAGGCCTCTTACTATTAATGTTTTAACCTTCAAATGAGTAGCAGAGCCAGCCTACGAAATTAAAAAAGACGGTCCCTGCTATAAAAGTCGTTCATATAACGCGACATTTTCTTGACTTTCAAAACTTAGCAGATGATATATCTTTCTCCGTCGAAGGGTTACAACATTTTGTAAGCAATCGGATATGCTATGGCACATTCCTGAAAACACGTTTCCCCCAATTTAATCCTGCTTCCAACTTATATCGTACTTTCAAGACGTGGCTTCTGGAGTCGCGGATGATAAGTCATTCTCCGCCGATGGGTTAGACACATTTGTAAGCAGTCACATTTCTGAAAATCCCTTTTTTCAATTTAATCGAACGTATATCCCACAGTCTCGACCAAAGAGGTTTAGTGCTTTCTAAGGACAACTGAAACTTTAACAGAACAAAAATGCAGTACTTTCTCCGACGGTTCGTGGATCTTCGAAGGATTTTACATTTAACTTTTCTCGACAATGTAGCTGCAATGGAAATCGAGCATAACATCCATGTAGATGTTTTATCATTAATCTATGCACATTCATGAGAATGTCAATGAGAATAAAACGCTACTTTTCCTAAATAGACTATTGATGGTAATCATTTGACCTGCAAAACGAAAAAAAAAACACAATTCACCACATTGCGATCATTCAATGTTTCTTGGTAAACTGCGTTTCCAGGTCGAGTCTAAATATAGCGTGAAACACCATAGGAGGTTTTGTTTCCGACAAATCGGGTTATTGTCATATTAGTCCGGAAAGGCTGCTTCCAATTGTTTCCGGTGTATGGTTTGAACCTTACTTGATGCAAATACATCATCCACCGCCCCTCACATCTGCGGACAATGAATGCTGGCTTATGGATTGACATTGATGGATTTGAGGGAAAGCAATCAACATGCGGCTCTGATGATCAGGTGCTTAAATTTTCTACCCTGCATATTCTTGCCTAATAAATACTACCAGAACCCTAAAAAAATCCCTCACGAATGCATGCTCGAAACGCGCTCCATAGTTGCATTTTTTGAGAGGTACTATTAGATTATCCAGCTACCTGTATTGCAATCCACACATTGAATCACCCAGCTATTTGCTAACTGTCTTTCGTGTATACAGTTGACTCTACACCTTTATCGCACCAGACAAAAACACTCATACATCATAACTCAACAGCCTCAATCAAAAGCGTGATACATTCTCTGGGAAACGACTTGGAAATTCATTTGGATAAAGAATAATTGTCAATTGATTAGGGTTTTATGTAAAGAACATCATCATGTCTTCCTGACATCATCGAAAACTGTTCCTCTCTTTTAGGAAACCATCTTGTGTTTTTATTAATTTTATTTCATACACATTTGGAATGGTGCTGTAAAACTAAATAGGTTATTTGATTATTGACGCGGAAACTTTTTATGGACGACCGCTTAATATTGATAAAGAAACACAAGCAGTTTCTAAAGGAAAGAGGTATTTCACTTTGTACCACTCATACCGATATACCAAAATTGTACTGGACACCCAAAATGTGTAAAACACAATACAGAGCTAGATTTATAGCTGGTTTCAGAACTTCTATCCACTTTGTCAACAAGAACTTGCAGGAAATTTGTGCTGCAATTTCAATAAATTCTGAATGCATGTGGATACTTAAACACTCGGAAAGTCTTACGGAAGAACAATATGTTTAATGTTACAAGATTCTCGACTCTAAACTACTACGTATATCATTCTTGGGATGTTTCTTCGTCAAAAGAATTAACAATATCTACAGCATATAGGTATGACAGCGGATACAAATTGAGCACCACTTGCCATAACTGTATATGTTCACTTATGAATACAACCATAATGCAGAAATTGTCCAAACGTAACCATTCCATAGTCCATTCCGTCTCATTCATCAAACGCTATATAGACGATCTCGTAGCACTGGATAATATATTAGCGATGCAGTGAGGGATATTTACACCCTTCACTGGATTTGAATGGAACTACTGATGGCCCAAATAGAACATCATATCTGAACATCATAAGGGCTTTCTCTCACGTCGGCTATATAGAAGAGAGAAGATTACAAAATTGACAAAGTTAACTACCCATTTCTGGAATTCAGCTTCCAGATGTATCTGCTTAAGTAGTGCAGACTGTGACGATTTTAATCAAGGCCAAAGAATATTATTGCAGAAATTCGCCAAACCGGGCTATACCACCAGACGCCTCCATTAAATTTTCTCAAATTTTGTGATGAACATAGTACACTGACGGCAAAATATGATAATATATCTGGCGCTACGTTTCCGCAACCCGTGCAAGGGGTCGTTTGAATAACGTGCGTTTTACATCCCCATGATGTTCAATGAACAGTCACAGTCAAAGCATGAGTGAGACCATCTTCTCGAGACAAGGCGTATCCTGCCGCAAGCGCTAGTGTAAGGACTGGTCTTGCCTAGGGAAGATGGAGTGAGACAATACTTAGAAAAACGACTTGGAAATCCCTTTGCTGACCGTTTCCCCCTTGTGGGAAACTATCTCGTGTTATTAATATTCTTATTTCATACACATACGGAATTTGTGCTAACTGTCATACGAAATAGGTATTTCTATTATTGATGCGGAAATTATATATATGTGTATTATGTATGTTGTGTATGCATACCCACATTTCACATCTTTGAATTGTTTGAATTTCCAAGTTTAAGGTCTGGTGTTAATCAGGATGCCTGGTTACATGTTGCATTATCAATGATTACATACGTGTTCAAGGATCCTTTTATTTCACTCATGGTATATTGCATAAGAACTAACAAAATATACAGAAGCACATCTCCCACACATAAATACTCATTACACTATAATATCAGCGTCTTACGTGTCTTCACGGGCGCCATGCAAAACCGTATAAAGTCCATTAATCTCCTTGATTATAACGAAATAGAAATTTATTTCTTGATATCAGCAAATTATTAACCGATATTTGCATACACACTCTACTTTGCCTCTATCAAAAAATTCTATTTCGTTATAATCAAATGATAGCAAATGATTTGATGATATCGACAAATGATTTGCTGATATTAAATCATTTGCTTAAATCATTAAATACTAGCTTATTTCAATAATGATGTGCTGATATCATTAAGTATTTGCTGATATCATCAACTATTTGCTGATATTAACTCATTTGAAGATATCCTCAAATATTTGCTAATATCCGCAAATACTGAATAAGAAGTAAACAGCTTGCCATACGTCCATGATATTGTTAGTATACTGTATGCGCCTCATAATTTGAGGGAGGGAGGGAATTTGGCTTAATGTCACACTCAAGTTTGTTTCACTCATATGGTGACAGTCAGTTTGGTTGGTGGAGGAAGCCGGAGTACCCGGAGAGAACCACCGCCCTTCGGCAAGTAACTGACAAACTTTCACACATGGACCAGCTGGGCTCGAACCCGTTCTGGATCAGCGGTGTGAGGCTAGCGGTCACCAGCGAAGCGCCTTAGACCACTCGGCCACCGAGGGCCCTCATAATTTGAGAGCGTTAGTACACCGATAAAGACAATTCCAACGTCCGAACTGTGATGGAATATATTGTAACGATATGTATCCGAATATACACTGAGTTATGTTTTAAAGATATTATGAAAAATGGTCCAATATTTATGGAATGTCTCTAATCTGGATTCTGTATACCCCGTGTATTCTTCTGGTCCGAAAAAAATACAGAGAACTGATTTAAAATTAATCTCTGTATTTGAGAATTTATTATTGTAAATACATTCATATCTTTTGCTAAAATCATCAATATGTTTATACTACATTAGTTCTTGTCCCACTATAGAGTTATTTTGGTCTCACTTATTCCCATTTTCAACACCTTCCAGTGTTCAACCAATTGTTTAAATCAAACCTCAATCCTTTAACTTTCGTACATGTAACAAATACATGCTACATAGTCGCCTGTTAACTAGAACATTAATCACATTAGGCGAGCGGCCAGACCAGAAATTTTAAATTTTCAAAATTTAATCACCCCAACGTACAGAAATATGGAACGTGGCTATTTTTATTCTTTTTGGTGTTACAAAGGTATTTCTGCATGTTATCCTCATATACCTGTGTGTGGTCGCCATGGAAAGAGCAATATAAATAATCCAATAGAAAGCTCCATGGTTTTTACATGAACAAACGCAATTGGAAATTCATTTGGATGAATGGACAGCCCCTCATCTGTGAACGACTGGCCTGTGTTTATTTATATTTTATTGTATGCTTGCTTGAAATTTGGTATTGAGAGTGATATGTTTATAATATCTTTATGTTACACATGTAGGAATTATTTATGGATGGCGGCGGCCTATTGAAGGTAGATTACATTTATCTCACCTCAAAACACATTAAATTAATACCTGTTACCCAAATAACTCAATGAGTGACACAGCTGACCATATTTATTGTGATATCCTAGAAAACATTGTTATGATAGGCACATATATTGCAAACACAAGGAAAATTGTCAGTTTGACGTGGACCTTGATCATTATTATGCACGTGTTACTTCTGAAACTCCATGGCACAGATCACATACAAATTATATGGATTTAAGAAGCAATGACGTGTAGTTCAAGAAATCTTGACCGATAACCGCGAGAGACCAATATGTTTCGTAGAAAAGGGTGATTATATTTCTGTTGCAATCAGTGTGAAAGTCCCCCTATTTCTCATCAACGGGAATTCGACGTCTCTGAGTTTCTTGGGCCTCTGCATATAATCCCGCAAATGGTACCCACGCTCTGTTGTCATTAATCTCTCTTCTCAGCTGTGAGGATTTATTTGTCCTCAGTTTATTCAACATCAAAGCTTATCATTTAAGCTCAGATGGCGTGAGAGAGAGGGGTGAATTTGGCTTAATGTCACACCCAAGTTTGTTTCACTCATATAATGAGTCAGTTTGGCTGGCGGAGGAAGCCGGATTACCCAGAGAGAAACAACCACCCGTCTGCAAATAACTGACAAACTCCAACACATGGACCAGCTGAGCTCGAACTCGTGCTGAATGGAATTACAAGCGTCTAGTCCGTCATTCATAATTCTGCCGTCGTCCATTAAAGAATATCCGGGTCCATAATCCAAAGACCTATTCCATATTCCATATAACGGTATTAGCACCAAATTCAAAAAGACAACCATAGTATACATAAACATAAGCTAGTTTCCTCCAAGAGAGAAGCGGTCAACAGTTTTCAATGATGCCGACAAGATATCATGATGTTCCAAAAATATAAAATCCGTATCGCTGATCAGTATTCTTAATCCATAATAATCGTTGTGAAGTCGTCATCTAGAGAATGATGTATCTCAGTCACGCTTTGATTGTGGCTGTTCATATGAGCATCATGAGGATCTTGAAGTACATCGGTTCATACGGTCCCTAGCCCCGCGTTAAGCGGAATTAAACACAAGTTACGAAACGTAACGCCATAGATCTTGCACGCTACGTTCGTATTTTGCTATCAGCATGCGACATGTATCGCCAAATTTGAGAAACTTTGAGTGGAGGCGCTTGGTGGAATAGCCCTGTTTTAGAAGTTTCTGAAACAATGTTTTGTGACGTTGATTAAAATCGTCACATTTAACACAGGATCTAGCAACTGCTACTTGGCGAGATATGTATACGCCATATGCAGGTCCCACTGGAATATTACTGTCCAGAAAGGGATAGTTTGCGATGTCGAAATTGTAATCATCTCTTTTGTCATAAAGTCGACGAGAGAGAATAGCCCGCTTCATTTTAATAGAGTTATAGATCTAAATATGATGTGCCTGTAGGGCTATCCGTAGTTTCCTTCAAATCCAGTGAAGGTGGATATATATCCTTCACTGCGTCATTTATATAGCGATTATCCAGAGCGAGAAGATCGTTTATATAGCGTTTGGTGAATGAGAAGTAACGGGCTTTGAATGGATCGGTTTTTGAAAGCGCCTGCGTATAGTCATATTCATAAGAGAACAGATACAGGTCAGCCAACAGGGGTGCACAATTAGTACCTATTGGAATACCTATATGCTGCTGATATATTGTGTTGCCAAATTTCACATAGATATTTTTAATGAGAAATTCAAGCAACTCTATAAACAAAGAAACATCCCATAAATGATATATCTCTTGTATGTAGTACAGCTAAAGAATGCTTTATGGCTTCCGGAAACTATTAATGAACACAGAAACTATTAATGAACTTAGACGGTCAATACGGTCCTGATCACGGATTGTAGTATAGAGAGTCGAGAAATCCCACGTGGATACATGTCTGTACGGTATTTGACCTTTAACATCAAGTTCATCCGTAAGACATTTTGAGCTTTTCAATATCCACATACATTAAACGCCAGAGTTTTTAGAGATAGTGGCGCAATACCTTTCCCAAAATGCTTTTACCTCATGAAGGGCCCTCGTCAATAGGGTTGAAAGAAGCTTGGTGGTGCAGCTTCTATAACCAGCTATGAATCTAGCTTTGTATGGTGATTTATGCATTTTGGGAGTCCAGTATACTTTTGGTATGTCGTTATGATTGGTTGGAAGACAAATACCTCTTTCCCTGAGAAACTTTTTGTGATTGTTAAATACATCTTCCAGAGTAAATGCAGTTTGGGAGTAAGTAGACGTATTTGATGATGATATGTCTACATTTAATTCTTTAACCAGCACCTGGTAATAGTAATATTTACATATGAATATTATATTATTTGGAGCTTTATCTGCTGGGACTATGACGACTTTACTCTGGAGATTTGCTTCTTGCGAATTGAGGTTTCTCAGTACTTGTTTTGCTTGGGGAAGAGTACTTCTGTCAGTATGGCGGATTGGTTTAACGATCTTGCACTTTGTGAGGTCCAGCCAATCAGCGACTGATGTAGGTTCAACTTTTTCTCGCTTAGACCAAACAATAACGTACTGTTCCAATGCAGACAGGACTATCTTCTGGTCGGCCTTCATGTTTATTCTTCTCGGCTCTCTATATTTAGGTCCTTTCATCAGGAGTAATTTCAGGTCCTTATCACTCACCACATCAAGGTCACCAGTCACAATATGTTTGCAATCACAACTATAGCCTCCTGACGTGTATAAGTTCCAGTCAAACTCCTTGACAGCATTGGATTGGAGTAATTGAATACTTTGGTGGCTATAGATTTAGTATACTTATGTGAAATGCAAGGAGGTTCTGTAAACTTAAAATAGTTTGGTACAGTGTTGCGTACCTCTGGATCATTCAGGATTCGAGGTAAATTAATAATGTCCAGTCCTTTATCTAAGTAGTTGAGTTTCAAGAAAAGCCTATCTTGGGATGTTTCGATTATGTTCACTGGACGATACAACCGAAAATACGCTATATCTTGACATACTTTACTGATTTTTGGTAGTATTATATTTCCTGAAGACGCAGAAATGTAGCTCATTTCGTCCAGTATAACGTGCTGTGCGAAGCGCCACGGAAAAACTTCATATAACGGGTAGGAATGGTCATCTGAAGCTGGTTCTTTTGGCAAATGTTTGGGCGTTGTTAACTAAGGCAACATATTTGTTAAGCTCATGATTTTCCCGGCGTTGGTTAAATATTCAGCCCTCAGACATAACTCTCTGCAGATTGCTCCTTGGGTAAATTCGAAATGTCATTTGAAACGTATATACTCTTAGCAAGTTGTTTTCTGTGAATATTTGTTGAAACCGCTCCTCTCGACAGTTTAGATATTCATTTCATGCCAAGTTGGAGTGTCTTTACTATAACCTTTCGCCTGAACCTCAAGTGTAAAGTTACAATGACTGACTGCCCTCATCTCACAGCCCTTAATTTCTGAGCCACAAAGTACATGTTAATAAAAATCTAAATCAGCATATTTTTTCGGAATCATTTATTGGTTATGCAAAATGGCGGAGAATATTAGTCAGAGGGATGAGTAATTAAGTATCTCATTCCATTTGAGGAATGTCTTTCCCCTCGAAGTACACATTTAGTCATGAAATATGTTGAACAATGACAGAATGCTTCAAGATAAGATTATGGAAAGGAATATATTGTTAACTAGTAACGTTTTTGAAGACTCGTTATAGGATATCAGGAACAAGAGTGGATTCCGTCCTAGTGAATACTGCCGTTTCTTCACATTTTACACCAAAGTACACAAACATAATTCATAAGCTGTAAAATAAGCATATTCTATTGTAAAAAAATATATCTAAATTGTTTTGTTTTTTGTATCTATGACGTCACTCTCACGTCATCACAGCAAACATTGGCAGTTTGCATTTTAGAATAGAGTAGTTTTCATATATATAGTGTGGAAGATTTCATGTCTGGAGGAGTAGAGATGTTATATCTAACATAGTTTTTAATAACCACCCACTCATGTCTAAATTAATATGATGACTTTATTGTTAATTGAAAATAAAATATGCATGTACTATTTGGGCTTTTATAATTCAGTTATATATTTCTGATGAATAGGGTCGTTGCAAACAGGGCTATTCCAACAAACGCCTCCACTCAAAGTTTCTCAAATTTGGCGATACATATCGCATGCTGATGAAAAAATACGAACGTAGCGTGCAAGATCTATTGCGCTACGTTTCGTAACTTGTGTCTAATTCCGCTTAACTCGGGCTAGAGGCCGTATGAACCCATGTACTTCAAGATCCTCATGGTACTCATATGAACACTCACAATCAAAGCGTGGCTGAGATGCATCATTCTTTAGATGACGACTTTACAACGAATTATGGATTAAGAATACTGATCAGCGATACGGATTTGATATTTTTGGAACATCATGATGTCTTGCCGGCATCATTGAAAACTGTTGACCGCTTCTCTCTTGCAGGAAACAAGCCTATGTTTATGTATACTATGATTGTCTTTTTGAATTTGGTGCTAATACTGTTATATGGAATATGGAATAGGTCTTTGGATTATGGACGCGGATATTCTCTAATGGACGACGGCTGAATTATGGATGACGGACTAGACGCTTGTAATTTTGTTATATATGCATGCTGGTTATATCTGTATTATTTTTTAAAGTAATACCTCCCCCTTCTTACAAAATAACGCCTTTGGAGCTTCAATATACATGTTTATATTTTACATTGTGCATCTTTTAAAAACTCAGTATTTCTTTTAAAATCAAACGTAAAGTTTTTATTTTTTCATACTCAAGTACTGTTTTAATTTTAATTGACTCTTTTTTAAAGCAAACTCAATGGCATGGCCTACATCATCCAACTTAGGATGGGAGGCCACAAATTCAAAATCTGTCTGTCTGTCATGTCTGTACTCCAACGAGTATCAAAGATTTTCGTATACACGTATGGGAGAATGTGTGGGAGACACACATGTGTGGGAGAATTTGACACATTAATTTCAAATGATTTCTTGTTAATGAGTAAATTCGGACTCGCCACACCCTATTTATCGTAAGACAACTTGTCATAGTCCAGTAACCCGGAATCCGATGGAAGCAATTGGTCAATACATGAAAAACATCTTCAAGATATACACAGACAACTTTTCGTGACAAATGCCACATTTGTATCTTGTCAAGTGGGATGTAGTTTACAAATATCGGAAGAAATTTTGTATAAACTGCATCGGATGTGCTCGAATACATCTGAGGATTACACATCATATAAATTTTATCGACAACTTCTGACAAAGGTACTTCAAATTTATATTATGTATCACTGCCCCCAAAGCCAAACTCAGATATGTGAATTCTGACTGGCTGATCATGTTAGCACACCTCAAAATGAGGACAACATACCAAAACATGATGTTCTGATGTTCACTCTAATTTTAGAATATGTCGTACCTTTTTGTACGATGAGGTGATTAAATTCGAAAACTAGGCCTTTGTGGGGGGTTCTGCCGCTCGCCTACATTTATCGTCCTTTTTGTTTGATATTTGATGTAGAAAAATCTTTGTAAGCAGTGTAATCTGTCATTTGAAGGCGTAATATTATGAACTATATCTCATGTGTGCATTGTACATTGCAAAGGAGTTTTATAGACGTCATAATTTATAAGAGAGCTCATATCTAAAATAAAGTTCCGAGTTTATTTGGAAAAACTTTGTAAAACTGGCTGATAATGTAAGATACTGTAACACTCTCTACATCATTTCCACTTCCCTAACTGTCAGAAGTTGAAGATGAACAGTAACTGTGGAACTGCTATATGTATATTTTAATTATCTGGAAGTATTCTGTTTGCCATTCTTCGTAACTTTTCAACAATTTTTTGTAGTCTTAAAGATTCCTTTTTTGTGATTTATTAATTTCAGTTGATCAAATATGATGAAGTAGGCGTTTGAATCCACTAAATCTATTACATATCGAATTTGTAATATCATTATTTTATAGTATGCATCAAACGAATAAAATTTGAGTTGATCTAATGTTCGGTCTCGTTTGAAGCACATACATTATCTTTTACCATTGTACTCCAAAATCACATGAACTTATTTAGGTATGTTGCTTTCGAGAAAGTATTTTCCATTTTCCTTCTCAAAACCAAGACATATACCACCGTGTTTGTGATAATTACTGATCATTTCTCTTTGTTTACTTTGTGTGATTTGCCCTCCCAGTTGAAATGATATAGAACAGCGTATAGTTTCAGACTAGTATTATCAGTGGAGTTTGGTAGAGCGATATATAAGTTTTGATACAGCTAGTCAATTTGTCACCGTTATTTTACCAAGGGTCAATTTTCGCAATTTCTATATTGGAAGTCACCTTTCCTTGCAATATTATTAATTTTCCAAATATCGTGGAAAGTCGATGTGGCAATTCGTATTCCCAAGACCGGAAGTACATAAATTTAGAAGTGTCTATAACGATCACTTAGACTGGTAGACAGCAATGGCCACCGTCAGCCTTCCTATAACGCTTGATGTGACATAAGATATAAAAGCTGCGCATACCAATCTCCAAAATATCCACTTTGCGCCGATCGACTTGCAGTCGTTATAAGTCGGCAACTGTCGGCAGTTGCATTATAAACATTTTGAACTGGTGAATCATGGGAATTATCTGACACCCACATGCAGTCGCAGTCTGGCAGTACACAAAGACACAGTGATCCAGACATTTAAATATTGCCAATTTGCCGTCAGTGCTGACATCGGGGTCAACACTTATTTTGGAAGATCCAAACTTCTGTCAAATGTAAGCCTACTTATACTTTCGACATTTTCTTGTACACAATAGATATCGTACATTGACAACAAATCGTTTATTTAAATTACAATCGGGTAGGGCCGCAGTTCATTCAGTTCAGCTTCCTCAGTTATGTTCTCTTGTATAATTAAATAAATGTATCAACTTAGGTTGAATATTACTGATTATGGGGGGTTTGCATCATAAGTGTATAAAGAATCTGACACTTTAGCTGGGCGCTTATTTGCATATGAATAGACTTCCTGGATAAATCTAGAGGGGGCAGTAAGGGGATTACACAGAAACACGTTCTCTGGACATGCTCTTCTATCAGGAAAGTTCTTCGAACAAAATTACGTTCTCCTGTTGTGACTCCACGAATACTCCACCTGACGGGAGAGGCTCATTCCCAGCTGTTGTAAACATCGGGCGGTATTCGAGAAAAAATCATAGGATAAGTCGTTTTGGACTTTCGAAACAACAGACGAGCTAATTGTTTTCGCAAAGCGTAGACTGCAGGAAATCTCATTTGAAATATATTTTACAGATCTAACAGTACAATAAAAATGTTCATCAACGATTCCCTCCAAATAATTACTACAGCTGCGGGAGACCTTTAGCCGCTCAAGTAGTTGGGTACACAAGCCATCTGTAAAAGTTGAACGTCTGGGTGGTACCGTAAATGAATAAGGGGATATATTTATTAGTTATTATAGTATTCATAACTAACAATCAGCAAATAATTTGTTTATGATTTTCAATGATAGGCAGTTCAGACTCAAGCAGTGTTTTCACCTTACTTTCGCTTTGGCGAAAAAAACCTCCTATGATTCATTGCGCCAGCTTCGACGATTCGAATGGGTATGCTGGAGTTGCATTCGCGGCTGTTTGAACCGTTTCATGACATTCCAAACTTGTCTCCCTGACAGTTCGCCAGTTCTCGCTAGGGGGCAATGTTTTCAATTGGATGTGCTTACATGGATAACATGCCGCCGATGACACTCAATACATCGTCAGACACTTCTAGTTTTATGGACTTCTTGCCAAGACGCAAAGTCATTTACTCAATCAAGCTATTGTGCTGTTATTATTTCTAACCATTGCTCCTGCGATCCGCGCAGAGAAGACCTAACTAGGGTGAAATGGGCTCTCATTTTCTACATCATCATATGAACATATGATGAAATATTTCCATTTAAAATGACAGATGTCTTTATATTTTTACGGCACAAGTTTATTCAAAGGTTAATGATATTATAATATTATCAAACAAACCCCAGGAAGACTTTCAAGATCAATAGAAAGATTTCTCTTTCTTTTGTTTCAAACATATATTTTCTTTGCCTTTTAAGGTTATCTAATAGTTTTTAATTCTATTTGCTATACCCGCAGATATTATTTTATAGCTAAAAGTGAGATAGCGCGCCAATTTTCAAAAAAGTATCTTCGGTAATCAGCTTTTGGTAGACAGACAAGTTATTACACTCCATCGTCAGACTAACGAAAAGTTCCTTTGTTCAAAACCGTCGTTCATGAAGCGTATGACGAATTCTCCACAAATCATTGCAAAAATACTTTACAAAATTCTACCGGAAATCCATCACGCCCATTAGATCTATCGTTCTTCGTGATTTCGTTAACTCATCAAGTTTATCGACTTCATTGTTAGTTAATGGCTTATATTACTGTGCAAATATGATAAAATAATTGTGCAAATGCATGAAAACTGTTAAGGTTTGCGAGAGGACCTCAGGGGAGACAAGTTTCTGGCACGATAATTGGAACATACAGCTCGATAACGTATAGCGCCAGATACGACATTTAATATTCAGCTATCGCCCATAAAGGAATTTACCCGTCAATAATCGGAAAGCCTATTTCGTATGACAGTTTTCGTAAGCCAATTCTAAATAGTGAGACGACCAGCCTATGCTGTACAGTTTTGTTCTATTGATAGTTGTATTGAGATCGCTTTTCCAGAACAGAAGCATAACATGTAAATGTGTTATCGATGGCCTAATTTTCGTTTATGCCTGTAAAACGCTCACCTGATCAATTCAGAGTACCTTTAACAGCTGTTTTCTTGATGGATTGTATCAGTGTTTGGTACAGATCATTAGCATTTGCTGACAGGTGATGACATAATTCTTTTATGGAGTTATAGCCGTTTTTATGCATCTTTGCCAACAAGTTCTGGACGATGTCCGCCATGTTGTTTCATGATGACACATCTAGACAGATTCGTATCTTGCTATAACTATTTATTGTCGCTGTTAGTAATAACTAACGATCTGATTATTCTCAGAGGCATAATAGTTACTTATTCTCTTGGAATTAATGACTGTGAAATGTTTAATAAGCCGTAGAGTGAACTCTTATAGGTGGCTGTACAGTGTTTTGGTAATTTGGGAGGTTCCCGATAGAGGGCGCGCTATCGAATCACTGCACGAGCGGGAAGATATAAATACGTCGACGAGAGGATCAGAAGTCAGATTGCTCTAAGCTTTCTCACTGAGAAGACCTGCCAATAAGGTACAATATGGGTTCTTACACTGATGATATGGCACTGAGTGACAAATAAAGAAGCCTTACCCCACCACACAGATGTCCCATACATTTTAGAGATGAGCCATAAAAACCCATAACCCGTAACCCGTAAGAAACCCGTACCGGTAACCCGTAACATCCGTAAGGAACCCGTAACACCCGTAAGAAACCCGTAAGAGTTACGGGGTGTTATAGATGTATCTGTCCTATGATGACTATTAGAGATGAATAATCCTAACCCGTAATACCCGTAAGAAGTTACGGGGTGGTACGGATGTGTGCAACTGATGTTTTGAGTGCTCATAGATGAATAAACCCAGAACCCATAAAAACCCATAACAAGTCTATAACCCGTAATACCCGTAAGAAGTTACGGGGTGGTGCAACTGATGTGTTGTGTGTTCATAGATGACAAAACCCAGAACCCGTAAAAAGTCCATAACCCGTAGTACCCGTAAGAAGTTACGGGGTATTACTCTGATGTTGTACCTGTGTTACAAGCAAACCAAGTGAGGAAGTATACCCATAACAAACCCGTAATACCCGTAAGCAGTTACGGGGTATATTACAGTGATAAACCCATAACACCTGTATACTGTTACAGGTTATTTACACTGAAATGGTGTTAATCAAAAGTATATTCAGAGATGATGAGTGACCTGTAACCCCCCATAACTACCCATAACCATCCATGAGAGTTCGTGTGTTATATTGTATACACAGAGTTTACTTGATCAATTTAATGCGAGTGCTTGAATCACGTTCCATCACACCACGTCACGTCACGTTATACAATATACATCTTGTGTTTTCTATGGCGAATAAAACCATACCTTTATTATGTTGAAACTTGAACACGGTGTTAACTTCATCTATGCAGTTTAAGTTCAACCTATCCTATCCTATGAGTTCAGATATCTCTCTATATCTGTGGTGTCAGAATCCTAGACGTTATATCGAAGTATCATACTGAGAAGTACTGAGATGTACCAAGAAGTACTGAGATGTTCGAGAAGTGTAATTAACCGCTATCCTGACCGGTACATGTTCTGAGCATCACTATAGTGTATTTCAATTACATTATATGGTGGTCAGAGTGTGTGATCGTTACAATATGTATGAAATACAAATAATAAAAACCCCAAATGTTTTCATCGCAAGACGGAGACAATAATGAATTTAGTAGTGAGCAAGGCATGATGATGTTCTTTAACTAAAATCATAATCACCGGCTATTATTCTTTATCCAAAATAAATTTCCAAGTCGCCTCCCAAGTCTGTATCTGAACCATGTTTTCATTGTGACTGTTCATTTGGACATCATGAAGATGTGAAACACATGATATTCAAATGACCCATAACCTCAGGTTAAGCGGAATTATACAGAAGTTACGAGGAGTCATTTGATGAGCTAGTTATCAGATGAGATATTTGTTTGAGCTGATCTGTCACCACAGCTCCCGAGCTAGGGTGTCTAATTTCGCTCATTCCGGTGCTAGAGACCGTGTGGATAATTCATAGTCTCCAAATGAACAACTGCATTGCATGCGCCTCAGATACTAAGGCTACATCCGAGAATCCACCGTCTGAATGTGAGGTGCCGAAGGAAGCTTTCCTGTAGAGTCATCTGGTTGATTTTAGTCGCCAGACGTCGTCAATTTTCCCCAGCTCTTGTATATGGCTCTAATTTACGAAACGTAGCGCCAGAGCTCTTTTCATGGCCGTGTACGATATTCATCGCAGAATTTAAGAACCTTAGAATAAAGGCGTTCGACAAGTTTCAGCAATACTATTAATTGAAAGCCATGCCATTCTTGTACAGGCTTAGGTCCAGATATGATGTTCAGGGCTGTCAGTAGTTTCCTTCAATTCCAATGAAGAGGAGTATTTATCCTTCATAGTTTCGCAAACATGGAGATCATCCAATGCTATCAACGAGATCACGGTAGACTATTGGTAACCGCGACGTTCAATATTTATCAACATCTCTCAAGAAACAGTACCACTAGGAAGGCAATGAATCAACCCTGATTAAAGGTAGATTTACCGAAGCACTGCTGTTTTAATGGCGGTGTAGTATTTTTGTCCCAAAAATATCTTCATGAGTCTTCATTATTCAAGCGAAAATCTTAGTCGTTTCGCAAAGTTGGATTCGTGGCCGTTTCTCGACCGCTCCGAGTAAAAGAGTCATGGGCCATACTATGATTCACAAACGCCTCATCACACGACGTCTTATCATACCGTAGATATTTAATTCATAACAATTATCGTTCAAGTCAGTAACTTACTATCAATCAATTGTTTTCCAAAGGACAAAGAATGGTCTCATGGTCAGCAGGTATCATGAAGCAAAGAATACATATCCAACACGCCACAAGTTTTTCGTCTGTCAAGAGGCCTGTGGTTAGCTGGAAAACTTGAGATCAATTACAGAAGCATGTGGTAACTTGCTATATCATCCCATGCTCTCATTAATATACAGTAATATTATATCGGTTTACTGGCTAGAACTGTACCAGAGTTTTAATGCCTTTTCAAAGTTTGTATCATTTACCTATGATGGCAGAGAGGAGCCATCGCACTGCGCCCATGAAACAATTTCGAGCGAAGTCGCGATAGTGCGAAAACGCGAAGCGATAATGCGAAGACGCGAAGCGATAATGCGAAGATTCGAAGCGATAACGCGAAGTCGCGATATTGCGAAATATCGCGTAATAATTGCGCCAATGAGCGATATTACCAAGTATATACGTGATACTTCGCAATATCGCTCATTATCGCGCAATTATAACGCGATATTTCGCAATATTGCGACTTCGCATTATCGCTTCGCATCTTCGCGTTATCGCTTCGTATTTTCGCGCTATCGCTTCGCGTTTTATTTTATCGCTGTAGAAGGGTTCACGATACAAAAATATGTCATGAGGTCTCGCATCGAGAAATAAAAATCTATCCTTGATATTGTATAAATCACCATAAATCTAGCATAAAGAATGTATTCGCATAAATACGCATCCGTTAAATAGAATTATGATCAAAAAATGAAACAAATATTTGAGACGGATTTATTGTTTCGTGATAATTACATTGGGTAAGAGCAGCCATGTATTACACAGTTACAAGATGGCTGTCGTACAATAACAAAACAACCGGAAAAAATGATGTTGATCCAGCACATTCGTTTGTGGATGTGTATATACCTTTTGATGTTGTTTATTAAGGTAACCTTGCTACATTTAAGAAATAAACAATTTTCAATTTTTCACCACATTCGCTTCCGCCTGTCTGAAGCATGTTCGTTCTAAGCCGATTCATACGCAGAACTCCTTTGTACAGGCCATCACGTTTCGTCATACCAGGGTTTTCAATTGACGAGACTGCCTTGACCTCGAATCAGTATGACATTGAATCTAGGCTAATATGTATGGAAGCCGGATGCGGCCATTCGTCGCTTCGTCAAATCGACTTTTTAAAAGTCGAAGTCGTAGTCAAAGTCGAAGTCGATTCGGCGATTTCACGAAGTGAAAGTCGAAGTCGTAGCGAAAGTCGAAGTCGATTTGGCGATTTCACGAAGTGAAACTCGAAGTCGTAGCAAGTCGAAGTCGATTCGGCGATTTCACGAAGTGAAAGTCGAGGTCGTAGTCAAAGTCGAAGTCGATTCGGCGATTCGACGAAGTGACGAAGTCGCGAAGTGGAATTTCACTTCGCGACTTCGTCACTTCGCATCGTCGAATCGCCGAATCGACTTCGACTTTCGCTACGACTTCGACTTTCACTTCGTGAAATCGCCAAATCGACTTCGACTTTCGCTACGACTTCGACTTTCACTACGACTTCGACTTTCACTACGACTTCGACTTTTGAAGATAGGGTTGGGCGCATGCGCATAAATGTTCAGGGTACTTTGATCGTTAAAATACTTGCGCTACCCAAAATATTTAGTAATTTTGACGTGAATATTTTTCCGCTTTGCTGGAAACCATCTGTGCTGTCAGTATCTCCTCCGTCGATATTTTCTACTTCTCTTCCAATTTCATTCTAATTTTGTCATAAAAATACCAACAGGTACTCGGATTTATTGAAATGTTGGCTTTCTGAAAATATAATGTTTGATGGTTCTACTAAAAATATTTGCGAAAATACTGCATAAGAATCAGTACTGAAAACAACTGAGATCTGGCTGCATTCGTCGAACCCGCTAGACTGGATATACAAGTATTTGGAGCGAGACTCAACAGTCCCTGGTGCAAACCAGAGCTAATTCAGGGTCATTTTTATACCTAAAGAACACCAACGAGGCAGGTGAGAAGAAATAAAAAATAAAAAAAATTAAAATCGGGGCGGGCGGTGATGGAAAGCAAGACATTTTTTTATGGGACCTAGCCAGACTACGCTTGTGGAATTATCTGCAGGTAAAAGGTGCAATCATATGATATTGTTCAGATAGTATCACTATGCCAACAATGATCAACCGCAATTTCAATGTTAATCACAGTATGGCGTGAATGTGTAGAAGTATTATGTGATAAATATTTGTTCAGGTGACATACGGTTTAATTGGCCACATCTGTGACACTCCTTGTTTCGCGTTTGAACCGAGTTGTATCTTTTAAATTACTCAGAGGTTCATCTCTCTCGCCAATTGTCATAATCCACCCTTATCATCCGCGATGAACCCAACACTTTGACATGATACTTTATGCTCCTTCTCTTCAAATTAGAGCCTTAACCACCCCCTCCAACACTTACACTCTCTGATATCGTTAGCCTCTACAGATACGGTATATAACTTTGATGGTGCCCAAATTACGAGCTCCTTTTCGGGCAGTACTTTTGTAAGTACGCCCGTATATGAGAACAGTTGCAATTGAACCTGCACCGAAATCAACGAAATGTCACCGATTCGCCGTATGGCAGCACACAATAAACAAACAAACAAACAAAACCAATGAAAGGCCTATAGAATCCCCTAAATATTCCACTTTATACTTTTTATTTTATTTCCATATATGATACATATAGAAATTATCATCATTAAGATATGGGGCATGTAAAATACAGTGACATTAAGATATAAAATACACATTACACACATAAGACCTATACAAAAGTCACGGACACCCCTATTATGACATAAAAACAGGTAGGACAACATGCACTCTCGCATAAAAACATAAAACACTAAGACATGTAAAACAGACACTAGGACATAAATACCTATAAAACAAATGCTATGACATGAAAACCTATAAAACAAACACTATGACATAAAAAATCTATAAAAAAAACACTATGTGTATGACAAAATAAAAGTGGGGTGGGGTAACAGTCTTGCTCTGTTATGCAAGAAAAACTGTTCACAAACCTTAAATAGGGGCCAACTTTCTTGTGAAGCGGAAATAAGTTTATTTCCGATCATGCGCCCAACTCTGTCTTCAAAAGTCGAAGTCGTAGTGAAAGTCGAAGTCGTAGCGAAAGTCAAAGTCGATTCGGCGATTTCACGAAGTGAAAGTCGAAGTCGTAGCGAAAGTCGAAGTCGATTCGGCGATTCGACGATGCGAAGTGACGAAGTCAACTTGTCGAATCGCCGAATCGACTTCGACTTTGACTACGACTTCGACTTTTAGAAAGTCGATGTGACGAAGCGACGAATGGCCGCATCCGGCTTCCATAAATATGTGTCATGAGACTGGGCTTTCCCTTGAATGACTGACATTCATCATGTCACTCCAACTTCCATATGAAGAGAAATGGCCAAGCTATTGGGAAATGATCTCAACCAACAGATTTCCAGTGTACCCTCCCCAAAAACGAAGATAATTTGTTGGTGACCTCCGCGTAGTATAATGGCGATATAGTATAACTAGCCCCATAAACAATAGCAAGAATTCTGAAGATGTTCGACGGGGACATTCATGAAGGACATACGTGTACAATCATTCAACGAGACTCCATATAAAACTCATACTTCGAAGAATCGACAAAGAAACTCTAATCTGTCTTGCGATATATTCCAGTTCCAGGAATTGATTGGTGGATTTGAGTTTAGTAGAGAAACACACAGAACATTATGGCTTGTGGAGGAGGTGGATGAACACCAAGAATTCTGATGATATTCATTGATAACGATATGAATGCGAGCACACCTTTATATTAATGTTTTTAAGAACATAGAGAACATTTAAACCAAACCTTTGTCAACTGTTCCATGATAATACATTACGAATATATTACATAACCGTGGTTAAGAGGCGACACGAACAGCTTGGTAATACAAAATGCAGATACATTTATAACAGGTTTGTCATAGATAAATATTTGCATACATCTAGCTAAGGAGAACATGATATGAGGACATTAAAATCTAACACAGTTTCCATCTAGGTCTCCCAGGAATTCGGCACATGTACAGACTTTGGATTTTGGGAAAACAATACTTCTAAAGTATCTCGAAAAACCTGGCACATTTATCAAGTTTTTCACGTTTAATTTAACGAAATTAACTGTCGATATCACAGGAAATCTAACAAGGAATTCCAAGTATCAATAGAATTTTTGACAATCTCAAACGGCTTTAGATCCCAGTCACTCAATTATATATATCACCGTTTTACTTGTGTTACATGGGTTCCAATTTCTCGCAAATTTCATGTTGGATTTTGTGAAAAGGATCATGTCGTCTACATACATAAATAGAAGGGATTTTCAATTTACCAATACAAATCAAGTGATGAAACTCTCAATTGTGTCATCAAGCAATGGACTAGCCTTGCAAATTAATTAAGTTGACGAAAGATGTTCACCTTGGCGAACAACCACACGATATAAATTAACTGGACGAAGAACGCTCTATCGCAAGTGCGATTTTATACATCAATACAAACTCTGTATACAACATTCAATGATTTGTCAGAATTGTATAATTACACATATTCTCACTGAGATACCAATTTTATCGGGACAGATCGATTGATATACCTGTAGCATATTCGTTATACTTCGATAACATTATGCCACAAACCCAGTTAGTGAGATGTAGTATTAAACCTGTAAATGTTACCAAAATGAGCATTTGCGACGAAACAATAATTTTCAGTATTTTTCTTCCGATGTGTCCTGTGCATGTGCATTGAAATGGCCTATGTTCGTTTCAGCAACACAGGTACGTTCATACAAACCAGCCCTAGTGAGAGTATTTGTGTGTGTACGCCAGGTTGTAACAGGTGTCCGAAAGTGAATAAAGACGATGTCCATTCCCATGTTTACATATAATTGAATTGAATTGAATTGAAGAATTGAATATATGAAAAATGGCCAACTTGTATGCAAATACTGGTCGTGCGTCAGGTAAAAGATACACTGATGCAATGGACAGCAACCCCGGGTAAAAGCTTCTATTGCTTCGAATATCCTGGATCATTCGGTGTCACATGGGGTGTAGAAGGGGTGAAGAGTAACACATATCACCATTTGTTCTGTATTCAACTTTCAAATTTGGTGAACAAAAAAAAACATCTTTTGGTCGTGATATAATATGGTTGGGTTAATGTGTAAGCGTCATAGCGTTTAATCATAAAACGAGGTTTTGTTAACGTTTGAACCAAGTAATCTAGTTTTAAACTATCGCGCAGTCGCACTCAAGGAAACTGGGGATTTACCGGTCGTGCCGGACTTGATCTTTTTGTCGGAGGAAAATCCACGACAAGGGGCAGTTATCAAATCAACCAAAGCTTCTCGCATAGCCTTGCTGCAGCACATATACAGCACAAAATTCGCTGTAGGGTTACATACTTCCAGTAGAGCCCCTACCCAAATAGTCACGTATAAGAAATTAGTATTGTAAATTCCGGGTCCCAATATGGCCACGTGTACGTGTCGGATGGCTGTCACAAGATTGCATATTAGAAAAGAGACGACAACTCCAATCAGAATTCGCGTGATTTGATTATCGCGAGAGTTTGACGATTGCCCTCCACTTGAATCGGACTTTAAGGTTAATAATTTTCGTTGTTTGGTCAGTTTTCTGAGATTGTAGACAATTATAGAGTTGAAAATTGTGAGTGTGGGAAATGGAATTATTATTGATATTAGGGCGTAACTCCAGTAAATTCCAGCGGTATAGGTCGCGCTCTTTCCCAGCGGTGTGACGACCTTGACATATATAGTTTGATGTGTGACGGGATGAGATCTCACAGACACATACCTTCTCCAATAACGAGATCCACTGAGAAGGACCATCAGGACAAGTAATAAAATCACGGTTAGTTTAGCTCGGGACTTTTTCGCAATTAAGTGCAATTTCATCGGATAACATACGGCAATGAATCTTTCAATGGCTAAACATATTGTTATCCAAATCCCCCAAGAATGGATTATATATGTGGATTCAGATAAATACACATCATAGTATGCATATACCATTTTCCAAGTTGCCGAATATTTAATAGAATCACTGCTATTCATAAAATTAGGCCAGGTGAATATAACGAATAAACAGTCAGAGATAGCTAGAGCTATCATGTAAACAGAAGCGCTAGACTTCAAAGCTCCTCTCGCCAGAATGGTTACCGTTAGGGCGCTTCCGAAAAAGCCAGTTACCGTGACAATTGTTGCAAATACAAAGCCAAAGGCAATTAGTCCAGGGAAGGGTGTGCCTCTTCTCCTTTGGGTGGTCATGGCGTCTGTGACGTTAGATAACAAGTCATCGTTTTCATAAGTTGTATTGTTGTTTGCATCGGTTGTAGAAAACGCGACGTCCCCCATATCCAGCGTGGAAGAGTTTTCTCCCTCGGCTTCGTCGAATAGGCCTATTTCGCTAGCCGAAGTTTTCCCGACCATTGAACACATCGGCAGAATCAGGCATATCAAGGCAATATCTCCCCTTGTCACCATAATGTCACCTAAAATATATTAAGTAAATACTAATATTATAATCAATCAATACAATTAATATACAATTAATCACATAATGGATACATACTAACGGGATAAATTCAAACATCTTATTGCCTCTTTTCATACAAGATCAAGAAAAGTCCAGGGAAATGTATAAATGTTGATACATGTACGGTTGGTCTCTGAAGAAACAATCATCTATATTCCGGAACGGAGTGTCTTGTCCGTACCAAGTCATTTTTCTTCCGTCAAAGTTTGTACCTTTGCCATACGTCATAGTCCTGGGACTGATTCTCATTTTTTTTCTGCACCTGCTATTTCTTAGGTTTATGGCGTTTTTTTCTTTTCAGTTGGTCTATAAGATTTGAACCTAATCAGAAGATTTTCATCTGCCCTATCATATTTTCAGCGAATATATCTTTCGCTTGTTTGATTACAATCAATCTTAATTTAAACAATCGGTTCATTACTGCTTTGCATTAAGAAGGTAAAATAGCTGTTTGTCTGAGGGACTGAGTGTTCATTAGATAATAATAATTTCGTCATTCAAATGTTCACTATTTCCTCTAACATTTGGTGAAAAAATGAAATCAAAATTATAAATAGAAGTGCTTCAATATTAGGATTAAAAATTTTGTTTCCGAGGCACTGGAACAATTAAACAGATTGCCTTAGCTTGGGCTTGGCTACTATTATTTTTGTCTGTTAAATTTCCCTTTCCAAAACTCATTTCCGCAGTATTATGGTAAGCTAATTATCTATTAGTCCTACTTATTTACATTAATTTACCCCCCTCTGATCAAACCCATGCAAACATCCGTATTTTGTTTCTAATTATAACAGTGACACTTCACTCAGACACCCGCCGTGAAGTGATCTACACATGTGTAAACAGTTATCAGCTGAACAAGTTTTTATAAAGTGTTTAAATTGGACTTTAAACCGCCTTGATGAAAAAAACTTAGTGTAATAGTTATCCAGAATAAACAGGAATTCGAGTAGTTCCCATTAGACAGATTAAAAATGTATTTGACAATAGAATTCAAGCAAAAAATTTGAATTAATTCATCAGATGTACAGCTGGATACATTTTGTCCGATTTCTAGCCTTTCATTTTTGTACAAAATCCGAGATTTAAACGTCTATTTCTCGAAAAGTATACAAGCTACGCTTTTGAAATTTGGCATGCTTGTTACTTATAAGGTGATCTAGTAAATTTTATCTCAGTTTTTGTAAGTTCGGATTAGTTTTTTTAGTTATTCAACTTTTAAAACAAACGACCGTAAAATAGTACGATTTTTTTCAATTTATTTTAGTAAAATAGCTGTAAAAACAAAACCAGGCAAAAATTAAAAGAAATGAGATAAAGTTTACTAGTTCGAATTGTCTGCTATCAAGGTATACCATCAAAGTTGAAACAAGACCAACAATTTTCATGAAATTTCAATTGAAAAATGGACGCTATTGTGTTCATTTTGATTTTTTTAAATTGGTATATTTTCTACACAGTAGCAGCGTCGGTTATACCAATCATATAGTTAGAATCCCTACGATATACGCTTTCATAAAATATATAGTTTATTGAGGTTATCTTGAATATTTATTGATACAGACGACAAATTGTCACGGGGTGCAAAAACTGCCTCTAAGGGGACAGCTATCCTTAAACAATAATGTAAGCATAAAGATAAATAACACAATATAATTCGATGAGGCAATATGGTCTAGCATTAAATTAAGAAATGGTGTTTTTTCATAAGCGTGCTCAATGGCTATTTTACGCACGGTTAGTGTGGGAAAGTTTATATTTTATATTTTATAAACTTTCCCACACTAACCGTGCGTAAATAACCATTGAGCATGCCTATGAAAACATTATTTGTATTCTATTGCACTACCCAAATTGATTATCAACAAAGGTTATAATGAAAGGTTGAAAACATATTTTAAAATTTATCAACTTTCCCACGCTAACCTTGCGTAAAATAACCATTGAGCAAGCCTATGAAAACATTATTTCTATTCTGTTGCACTACCCAAATTGATTATCAACAAAGATTATAATGAAAGGTTGAAAAAACATATTTTAAACTTTGACAACCTTTCTTGAAAAAACTCGTTCACTGATGCTCCCGTCTCGGTTGACAATGGACGAGTTTATGTGATCTGTCAGATGGAGAGTGATACTGTCAGCTGTGTGGAAATGACGTGGATATATGTCTATTTGTGTAGCTTTGTTAATCAATTTCACGATAGAAGCAACAGTTAAACTTGAGACAGAAATTTCATCTTGTAATTTATTTGTTTGTTTTATTCCATTTTCACTTGTATGAAAGCAGACGTCCCTTTCGTCATCCGACTTGTGAAATGAAATCGGCCAAAGAACACCTTGCACTTGACGCGTGTTGATTTCACATAACCGTGCTAAAACGTTTAATAAATGCACGGTTATAGTGTTATAGAATAAGTAATATCACATATATCCGACATTCATTATTCAGCCCTCGTTCATGAAGAATTATAACATCAATGCTAAAAGAAATGGGCGCTGACAATCCACATTTGCTTTTATGGAAAATATGAGAAAAAGTGACTGAAGAAAATGTTTCCTGCCAGGAGCGGTGTCCTTCCTCTATATTATGCTGGTGCCGAGGGATAGTTCCATGCCATCAGACAATAATGTGTGAATGGTGACAATGGCATGTAAACATCTTTCTGTGTATATAAACTGATTTCAGGCATTTACAAGTCTCATAATGTAATAACTTGGGGGAAAATATATGAAAAACAACTGCGTTAGACATCCGTTTTGCTGTGGATGCTAAACAGCATTTCAGAATCAAGCTTTCACTTTTTTTTAATAAATATTTGAAGTTTCGAATGAATCCTGCTTCCACATCTTTCTAGTTTTGTGTAAAAGTACATCTGGCCCACATTTCTCTTCCATGTAAATGGGCTAGGAATGCCAACCAGAGCTAGTAAGCTAACAAACCACCAACGAAAAATTCAATTATGATCCATTCCTACCCAATCGGAACGTCGTGGTGTCAAATTTACTCTCATATCATATTTTTCAGACTGGCATTGTGGTTAAAATGATAAAGTACAGGAAGCACAAACATTAGGTCTGAGACCCGGAGCTTTAATTATATCGTAGGAATCCTCTTTAAATTGCTAATATTCTACATTTCGAGATAGGGGTGCGGCAAGGTTCACCATTTTGCCAAAAAACGTATATATTCACATGTTGTTTGATTTATGAGAGATTCGACAAGTGTATGAAGTATAAAATACGCCTGTCTGCAATTCATGTGACAATATTAGTTAAAATTAAATACAGTCGATCGAATATGATCGAGGAGGCAGCCATTTGGCATAATGAGTAAAGGGAACATTCACCAGTTGTGAAGATAATAATCCCAAGCGAAATCTTGATGCAAGGTACCCAAATACCAGATCTGAAAAGAATGCGTTCAGGTTTCAAAAACTATTGTCCGCAAGTGAAATTTTAACATAGCCGCCAGATGGCACCGCCTACAGGCAAATCGGCAAGAAAAACAATCCGAAGCGAGAATTTGATGGAAATTACCCACATACCCGATTTGGAAAGAATCCGTTCAGGTTCAAAAAAGTTATCTGCAATGAAATTTTAACATGGCCCCCAGATAGTATCACCTTAAGGCAAATCGGTACGAAAAACAATCCCAAGCGAGAACTTGTTGTGTAAGGTAAGCACATACCAACTTTGGGACGAATGTGTTCAGCTTTTCAAAAGGTATTGTTCGAAAATGCAATTTTGACGTAGCTCCCACGTGACGCCACCTATAGATGCATTGGCACGAAAATATCCCAAGCGAAATCTTGAGGCAGGTCCCCTCCACCTATGATCAGATCGGGATGAAAAAGTTTCTCAAGCAAGATCTTTAAACAAGATACTCATATACCAAATTTGGAAATAATTCATTCAAATTTTTGGAAGTTATTGTCTGGAAACGCAATTATAAATTGGACCCCAGGTGGCACCACCTATAAGCCGATCGGCATGAAAAACGATGTCAAACGAGATATTGAGTCAAGGTACCCACATACCAAAGAAAAATGGATTGGAAAGAATCAGTGCAGGTTTTCAATAGTTATATTGAAACGCCATTTTAACTTGGTTTTAGGCGGCGCAACCTATGCACAAATCGGAACGGGGAAAAAACAATCTCAAAACAGATCTTGAGCAAGGTACCCACACGGTTTTCAAAAGTTTTCAAAACGAAATGCAATTTTAGTTGACCCCAGGTGTCGCCACTTAGAGGCGGATCAACACCAAAAACAATCCAAAGCGAGATTTTGAGGCAAGGTATCCACTTACCAAATTCGAGAAAATCTGCTCAGTTTTATCCAGATATTATTGTCTGGAAATGAAATTTTAACTTTGCCCCCAGGCGGCACCACCTACAGGTCGATCGGCACAAAGACAATCACGTGATCTTGTGACCTGTAGCTCTCTGAAATGGCGCTGCGGTATTCTTGAATTAATGTAGTGGTTTTAAAATTTACAAGGCCACTGTCTCTGTGAAACTTAATTCATTTGTGAGACAAATGGGCGTATTGGTCATGTGAGAGGAAGCGATGCGAATTTACGGGATTTCCAGTAATGGGGAATGGGCAAGTGATCGGCCATTGTTCCATTTGCTAACATGTCATGTCACGTTGAAAAGCGGTGTCTCCTCCTACATGAACTACATATCGAGAAATGTATATACATGTTCCAGTTCCTAACATCACCATACTATAGGGCCATAATGGAAACTAGTTCTCGAACTAATTATGTAACCCTGGATAAATAAAGGTTCTATCTATCTATCTATCTATCTATCTATAGGCATGGCTGTATGAGTTTTTTTCTGAGGCATGGCTGTAAATCATGCACTGAATGTACTTTAGATGCAAATGACCTCAGAGGCCATATATTGAGCCAATGGCCAGCCACTATTGTGCCTGTGAACCAATCACTGATACGCTATCTATGCAAATGAGACTATGGGTTCGGTACCCAAACAGAAACAGCCACTTTACCATAGGTCCAGATTAAAAATTGCATATGAGAGAAATTGTAGAAAAAATACAAGTTTCCAGTCTCGAAGATAGCTGAAAGACAATAGGTGTTTTCTCCTAGACAGGAGCAATATGCACAACAAATTTGAAGTCGTTTGACGAAGGCATTCGGAAGTTATACGACGGAATTTAAAAAAAAAAAAATTTGCATTCAATGGAAAGTGTGCATAAAAACTCAGTTCCCAGTTTCGGACAGAGCTGAAAAACAATTGGTGTCTTCTCATAGACATGAGCACTATGTACCACAAATCTGAAGTTGATTGACAAAGGCATTCAAAAGCTATACAACGGTAAAGAAAAGTGGGGAAAAGAAGGAGAAACTGACAAAACCATACCATTTCGTTGACTAAACGAAATTTCATCATTTAAAATCAAACGAAATAGTCCATGTTCGATCGTGTTGAGGTCAGACCTTCCGTTTTCAAAGTACTTCGTACTACTATATGGATTTACAGGTGTTGGTGATCAGTGTTACAATTACCTTCTGAACACCCAATAGTTGAACATCTGACTTCACCAAGAAGGTGTGATCAGTCCTCAAACTGAAAAATTATAATCTTTGTTGTTCCAAAATTAAGGTTACCGTATTTATCAAGCTCAAGATAAACACGAACCTTGCAAAGCAATGAGAACCCTTCGGCCTTGGAGGAGCGGTTGAAGAACATTCAATTGATGGAAACAATGTCAAATTGACAGTTCAACCTAGTTACCCAGAAAAAATAGGCCAAATGTACATGTGATTTAAATTTGGTACTCCCGTACATTTTTATACGCCCGCCCAAAAGGCGGTCGTATTATGTGATGGCGGTTTCCCTCCGTCTGTCCGTCTGTCCGGTTCTCGTGTCTGGTCTATATCTGGGACAGTTTCCTATCCACAGCTTCAATTTTTGGTGAGTGGATACCCTACGATGTGTCGCGTACCAAAATGAAGGTCGAGGTCACAGGTCAAAGGTCACTGGCATAAAAAAAAACAGGAAATCACTGAAGTGTTCGTGTCCGGTCTATATCTGTGAACGTTTTCTATCCACAGTTGCAATTGTTTGTGAGTGGATACGCCAGGTGGGGACGATGTGTCGCGTACCAAAATTGAGGTCGTGGTCAGAGGTCAAAGGTCACTGTTGCCAAAAATCAGGAAATCATTGATCGTTGACAGTTTTCTATCTACAGTTCTTATTTTTGGTGAGTGGATGCCCTAGGGGGGGGGAACGATGTGTTGCATATTAAATGTAGGTCAAGGTCAGAGGTCAAAGGTCAGTGTGATCGAAAAATCAGGAAATCGTTTAAAATTTCTAATTTTTTGTGAGTGGATTCAATAGGCGGAAATAAAGTGATGCATACCAAAAATTAGGTCAAGGTCAAAGGTCACCGACCCCAAAATTAGGAAATTATTAAAAATAACATTTTTTGTGTCAGTAGATACATTAGGGGGACACAATGTGTCACATACCAAAATGTAGGTCAAGGTCAAAGGTCAAGGTCACTGTGACCCCAAAATCATGAAATTGTTCAAAATCATGACTTTTTGTGTTCATTGAGAAATTGAGGGGAGACGGTTTGTCATGTACCAAAATTTAGGCCAAGGTCAAAGGTCAAGGTCACTGTGACCCCAAATCAGGAAATCATTAAAAATCATGATTTTTTGTGTGCATTGATAGATTGAGGGAAGACGATGTGTTGTGTACCAAAATTGAGGCCAAGGTCAAAGGTCAAGGTCATCAAGAAATCATTAAGAGTCACATTTTCATATGCCTGTCGAAGACGAGGTCGTGTGATGCGATGTTGCATTCTGTCCATTCATCCATTTACATTTGTTGTCCATGCGATAGCTCTAGTTTCAAGGTATGGATTGGTACCAAACTTTGAGTATACCTTACTCGCATGGCAAAGTGGAGCCATACATATGAGATCAATTTGTCAAAGGTCTAGGTCGCAGTCCCCCAAAACTGAATCGAGCTTAGCTGACTAAATGTGTTGGAATATTGTTGGAATATTCTTTCCCCTGCATTTATATGGTATTGTCCTGTGGAGTTGTCTCCCATGTTTGAAACGCTTCATTTGGTTAAACTGTTGTGAAATAAAAACCATACATTTACTAATTTAACGGGGAGAGGGGTCCTTTATGAACTTCACACCTGTTTATTAGCTCAAGAACAAAGGTTTACTTCATCACCTTCTTCTTCCTTCATGAAAAATTCTCTCGTCTGAAAGGAATCCATTTGCAGGAAAACTACTATTTTCTTGTGTTTGACTATTGTCGATTTCAGTGTGGGATATGTGAGCTCTAAGCTCTTGCTTCAAGGTCAACTAGTTACCAAGAGTTAAGCTCATTTTAGTTTATCATTCAATATAAGATGTGATATAGGTTACATTCTCATAAGCAAAAAATTGTAGACCTTTGTCTGGATTGCTAGATCAATTGAAATTTGAACCAATGTAATTTCAGATATACGGGCGTATATTGAAGCCCTTTGGGCTCTTGTTGAGATATGCTGAAATTGATAAAACAGAGATGACAACACTTCAGTGCCAATATGACTGAAGCCCAAAGCCACCTATGTGCCCAGTGTACGTTTAGTAAGTCTATAGGCATAATCATTCTCGAGCTATGGTAGCTAAAAACTAAATGGTGACAACAGAAATAACTTTGACCCAGTGACCTCCCAAAACAAGAAAATTCAATCTCACTTTGAGATGGAAAAATGACCACAAGCATGTGTTATACAAGTTTGGTGCTCGCAGGCAAAGTCATTCTTCAAATAATTAACAAAATCTAACCTGGTGACCCCAAAAATAGGTAAATCTCGCTGATTTCCTCACGCCTTTGTTTTATGTGTGGTGTACCTAGGCATACTGGCCTACTCGGGCATGAAGGTAATGACAAAACAAATGGACCTACGTACAAGATGACTATACCCCAAATGGGGGTCTAGTGTAAGTTCAGTTAGCTTAGTCCCTATCATACTTGAAATACTGTGATGATAATAAGCAGCTGTAGACGAATGGATACATTTGACAAAGCCACCCAGAAAAAAATTGGTCAATCTCACTGATTTTGATAGGCCTCTGCTTTAAGACCACATGCTTGTCAAGTACGTTTGGTGCTTCTTGTTATAGTCATTCTTGAGATATGGTGGTAACGAGAAAATAGATATGGACGGACCGACATGCACGGTGACTCCAATACCCCAAGGCCAAATTTGGCCGAGGGGTGAAAAGCGACTACTATATTTCGATGCAGTTCAAGGGCAACTTCGCTGAGTGATGGTACAGGCGGGTTATTATATACATAAATTCAGGTCAAATCGACCAAATCAACGTAGCTAGAGTACAAGACAGTAAGAAAGGAAATAACAAACTCCAAGAGTTCAGTTCGCGGCGGAGTCCTAATGTCTACCCTACTTCGTAGGTCCTGTGACGTTAGTCAACTGCCATGTAATTAAGCGATTGCTATGGCAGTAGAAATCGCTGTAGTGTCTGACATCACTATTTGTTCACTATTTGAGTGTCATCTTAGAAACTGCGAATCTGAAGAAGAGTTTGAATATAAAAGTTGTTATTCATAGAACATGGCAATGTGACTAACGTCACAGGACCTACGAAGTAGGGCAAGCATTAGGACTCCGCCGCGAACTGAACTCTTGGAAATCCCCCCCGCCCCCCCCCCCAAGCTGAAATCATGCCTATATTAAGATGGGCACAACCAAAGTCAGAATCACCAGTGATTTTCATCAACAATCACTAGAAATTTTCATCAAAAATAATGCACCTTCATGCACCTCCCCTAATGCACCTTCATGCCAAAATCATAGTTCTAATGTCAACGGTTCTTCTTATTTTGCCGACGAAAGGATTCGGATTGACTGACTGACTGACTGACTGACTGACTTACTCACTCACTCACTCACTCATTACCGGACAATTTGCAAATAAGAGCCTACTTCGTAGGAAAATGTTCTTGTAATATTTTTATAGCCAGTGATTTTGTGTAATCTTCCTCACTTTATAAACAGGCGATCAATAGGTACACAATTTCGACAAGGCTCACACTGCATGGAGAATAAGTTTCTAGTTAAATAGTGGTTGCAAATTATGTAAATCAATGTGTGGAACAAAAGAGCCTGTATCACAAATCATACAAATATTGGGAGAGCTACAATTTAATTAGCAGAAGCAGCTGAAAGGATAACGAGGCAATATATGATCAGTTTGCAATAATTTATAGGAGTATTTGTTATATGTGTAAGCCATACTACCGCAAAGGGCTTGTCAATTATTGAGGAGGAAATACGTTTGTGGACGACGGCTGAATACTAAATGTCAGATATATATATATATATATATATATATATATATATATATATATATATATAT
>JAVTVY010001185.1:0-22291 GCA_036873755.1 Hanleya hanleyi
AAATACTGGTTACTGTCAGTGAGATAAGGAACCTGAGCTATGACAAAGTAGGCCTACATTGAAACAGAACCAAGGGAAGGAAATGTGTGTATATTAGGGGCAGTTAGGCAGGCCTGAACTTTTACTCTTCATACTGTACATTGTGTATATCTAGTCCGTCATTCTATATAAATCTTTAACACAAATATAAACTTTCTGCTTCAATTTAATTTGTATATGTATATGTACAGCCTTCAAGTTCAACTGAAAGATAATTTGGAAAAATAAATACATGTACCTGCAGCTATCAAGACGTACTTTATTGTTGGTCCCAAACACGTGGATCACCACGACCAGTCAGCGGGTGAGAAAAGTCCACCAGTGAATCGTCAAGGTGATGTGGCCATTCCCATCGAGGATACGAGTCTGTCAGGGGAGCATGGTGAGGAGAAGGCCGCCCTAATGACAGATGATTCCACCCACCCATCTGAGGTTTGCTTTACATACCATGTTATCTTTTCAGCTGAATAAATGGCGATGTTTGCGGAATATTACAGCTATTAAACCGTGTGTGTTCATGACATATGATCTTCTCTATGGACAGCAATTACGGGACATTTCAAAGTATACAGGCCAAATAACTGTTCTTTGCTTTATTTCACGGTAAAGATAGTGTCGATCTGCCGGGAATTTTCTGCGATATACGGATGCTAGGTTTTCATCACTTTCCTTGAAAACGCATTAATAAAATAGAAATCTGAATACTTATTTTTCATCTCGAGTATTATAGGATAATGAAAATATAAACATCATTTTTGTCTCTTTTCATGTGATGTTTACCGGGAAAAGTGAAACACAATTTGCCGGTGCATGAGGTATTGAAAACGTTGGCCTACTCTGAAGTGGGAAAATTTCAGTAAAATTCTCCGCAAATCGTGTTAAGGTGTTTGTCCCCCGCCACATTAGTGGGGGGGGGGGGGGGGGGGAACTTAGAAACAATGGACGTCCGTAATTCCGTATTTCCAGAATTCCATTACACATTTCTTGTCTGATCAATAACTTGAAGCCAATCGACTTCAAACTTTACAGAGTGTCTTGACATCGGTGAGAGGACGGTTAGGATTGCTTTTCAGTTACCTGATAATCCAAGATGGCCACAATCAGCCACCTTGGATTTCAGCAGTTGCATCTTTGCACATTTCTTGTCCAAAAAATAACTCGAGAACAACTACAACCGATCGACTTCAAACTTAGAGGTTGTCTTGATATTGGTAAAAGGACGGTTGGGATTACTTTTCAGTTATCTGTGTTATCCAAGATGGCTGTCATCAACCATCTTGGACTGTCAGCAGTTGGATCTTCACACATTTATTGTCCGACCAAAAACTCGGTAACTTTTGAAACGATCGACATGGAGAGAGGACAGTTGGGATTGCTTGTCAGTTACCTGCGTAATCCAAGATGGCTGCCACAGTGCTTCGGATTTAAGAAGCGCGAGAGCGAAAGCGCTCAAAAGCACGCCTGAATCAAAATTTAGAGGCTCTTTTTTTCGCGCTTCTTGAATTTATCGTATGGAATAATCTTTATTTACCTCTAATAACTTTCCACGAAAACGCAAGACGTTTCGTTCACGAAAATCCGGAAGTGTGCGAGCTCTTCTGGCAAAGGAGTTAAACTTGGTCCCCACCGAACGTCCTCGCTTATAATTGGTTAAATTTCTACAGCCGTGTAAATACTGACCAATCACAGCGGCGGATACAGTTGCATTCTGTGTGTGGATGTGTCGACCAACATATTGTTTTTGGCGCGTTCGTCTGATTTTGGGATTTGTTTGATCGTTTGTGGCCGCGAATAAGCAAACTGGCTACAAGACTTCCACCAACAGTTAGACTAGAAACATTTAAAAGGTGGAACACTGGTGTTGTTCTATCATATACGGCCGAAAACGGCATGGTACCGTAAAAGAAGTTTCACGCAAACTGCGCAAAACATTGACAAAATTCTCAAAGATCGCAGAATCCGAGGAACGGCACAGAAAAAAAAATAAAGGAATAACAATGAAACACATGATTGTCGGATAATATTGATGTCGCATTTCATAATGTTAAGAAGTTAATACTAATACTTTTCTTGCAAGAAGAATAATAAAATGGGAGTTACTAGTTACATCCCCATTCTCGTAAATAGCTCTTCTAACAGTTTTTAGAATGGTATTTTTAGAGGAGTGATCGCTCTTCTTGACAATATTAGAAGAGCGATTTTTAGCTCTTCTGGATTTTTCAAATCCGAAGCACTGCTGCCATCAGCCATCTTGGACTTCAGCAGTTGTATCTTTACACATTTCTTTTTCTGACCAATAACTCGAGAACTATTGAACCGATTGACTTCACGCTTGGAGAGTATATTGACATTGATGAGAGGAAATTGGGATTGCTTTTTAGTTACCTGCGTAATCCAAGATGGCCGTCATCAGCCTTCTTGGATCTCAGCAGCTGGATCTTCACACATTTCTTGTCCAATCAATAACTCAGTAAGTTTTGAACCGATCGACTTAAAACTCTGATAGTGCCTTGACACTGGTGAGAGAACAGTTGGGTTTGCTTTTCCTTTATCTGTGTGATCCAAGATAGCCGCAATTAGCCATTGCGATGGCCACAATCAGCTATTGCAAGTGAAAGGACGGTTGGGATTACTCATCAGCCAACCTGCATTGTCAGATAACATTTTTTGTCCGACCAATAACTCAAGAACCATTGAACCGATCATCTTCAAACTTGCCAAGTGTCTTGACATGATGAGAAGACAGTTCGGATTGCTTTTCATTTACCTGCGTAATCCAAGATGGCTGCCGTTAACGATGACAGATTCTAAATGCACTTTCTGTTTAAAAAGCAACCTGGTTTCTGTTGGATATCTCCATTTCCAAAATCATACCCCTATTCAATGATATGGGATATTATTGACCAAAAAAAAATTGACAATAGAGGTTCATGTCCCCCGGAGCAGCAGCACCAGTATGGTGGTCGGTGCTGCTGGCGGGGGATGTGGACCTCTATGGTCGATTTTTTTGCTGTAAAAATTATAAGAAAAAGGCGGAAGTTACAAAAATGATATTATATTATAATACTTGCGATGAAAAATATTTATTTAGATTTTTATTGTATCCATGCGTTTTCAAGGAAAGTGATAAAAGACCAAGTGTTGGCATATTGCGGAAATTTCCCCGGCGAATCGACACCATTTTTTTTAGGTAGACTTTTTCATATCGCCCTGAATTACAAGGAAATATTTATCAACCTATATATTTCTGAAAAGGGTATCTCTTCAGATTTAATAGTAAGTAAACACAATTCAGATAGGATAGATATCGACAGGGTTATCATAGATCTGTTGATTACCTTTTCTGGCCTTCTCAAAGAAAAAGGTGCATAATGGATTTCATATATAGCAGCCAGACGTTTTCCTTTCCAAAGACAATATTCAGTTTAGGTTGCATTTTTCGTCTGTTGAATTATTGAGAGAGCGCAGATTATTATCAGGTTACGTGTCGCTCAAACTCCCCAGCCTGAACATGGACATGTTCAATTAATAATTTTGGCGTTCAGTGAATATGATGTGTTTCTAAATCATTATCGACAGAAAATTATTAACTCCGGTTCCATTTTCATAGCTAGATGACTGTCATTTTCATAGATAAATTTTACAGCGACTTCCCGTAATCTCAAACTCTAAAATGAACGCGGATGGTGCAAATGATTGGTGTAGTAGCTGAACGGTTTTTTCCATCGTTTAAAACATCTCCACAGCAATCGCTGGATATATACAGTTCCTAAGACCTACAATGTAGGGTCTATAAACGTCTGTCCTTGGCAGCATTAAGTTGTTTTGAATCTATTAAACTGAATATTCATGTATTTACTTGTAAGTGGAACCTGGTGATTATAAAATAATAATTTAAAAACGTTTGTTAATATATCTCTGTAACTATGTTTGAACATGAATGCTTTGATTGGGTGTTCAAGTACTGGGAAGAGCTTTCGTTGCTGCTGTTACACTGACAGTATTATATTGACACAGATGACCGTTTTCTGGAGGCAGATTTCCCAGTTAAACATAAAGTACCCAGTCCTGCCTGAAGCACCCACAATCCTGGGCGGCATCATCAATTTCCTGCTTACATAAAGTTACTTTCGGAATCTCTTCGCGCAAATTAACTTTTACGGGAAATTGAATCCCATGTTAGAATGCCGTCTGAAAATAGAGAAATATTTCTTTTACGAGGCGAGAGAGCTGTTGGCCTCATTTGGTAACGTTACATAATGGGATATCGGCTAAGATACGGAAATTGGGTGTTTGGTCTTAAAATGGTGTGAGAAGGCGATCCGTTTGAAGTGCCGTCTTAGTGAAATGTACTTGGTGTGCGACAGGAAATCAGTGTCTGTGTTACCCGAGGTTGTCATGGCAGTCGCGTGTGTGCTCAGTTGGCTGTCAGCAATTCTCCAATCAGTTGTGTTGTAATTGCCATGCTCAGTGAGAAATGAACATGCAATGAAAAATCATGATTTGGGTCATGCTGGTGGACATGATCAATCACTGAGGCTCCTGTGGGGTGGGGAGCTACTGTATTTCAACAGTTATGAAACTCTTGATATTGTTTGATCTTGCTGTTATCACAAGTACCAGTAAAAGGGCCCGGGGCTCTGTTGGGGGTTGGATCAGTGCATGGAACACATGGTTCCAGTGGGGTAATTTCATTAACAAGGTAGCTGAGTATCATATTATAATCGTTGAATTTCAATCTGGAAGTGCTTTCACTTTCAATCATGCTAGCCAGAATATTGCTCAGTGAGGTTACAGGTAACCAGGTAGTTAGATTATATTGTGATATTTGAGTTTGACTAACTCTAAAACCTTTAGCTACAAGTGCTTGTGTTATAGATCCAGCTACAAATCCCCCAGTAACGTTCCAGTACATGTTTCAATCAGTTCTGCACAACCAACTTTCATTCTTCATCTATTTATCCCCATCAACATGATGGAATTTGGTTCCATTCATTGCCAGTAAAACACTTGCCAACTTACAATTCATGAATTCATATGTAGGGACAGAAATAAATCAATTTTGGCAAATAAGTTTTTAGCCAACTGAACCTGACAAAGGACTTTGGATCAGATGGCACATGGCTTTTCAGAAGTACAAATGTACAGTGTGTATGCCCGCATCAGCGACCTCCCCACAGCACAGACAGTCTGTGTGTGAAGTATACCCATCCCTGCCTCATTAACATAAGGGGTGTTATATGAAATGTAGTCGGATTCCTTATAGCACAGCACCAACACCTTAACGTAACTGGGATGTATATTCTACAATTGGGGCATTGATATGACATAATGGAGTATCACCCATTTGGACCTTTTTGAGGCCCTGATGCATCAGGTCATAAAGCATGGCTGCCTCGTGTATCCATCATTTTTAGATGCAAATATTAGGAAATATATTTTATCAAGATTTGATCAGCTGATTTAGTATCGGTACATACTAAGTAAGGTCAAGTTTTAGTGGTTTGTAGCCTTCAATGATTCTTTTAATCCCCATCGTTTATTTACTTTCAGAGTAAGGAGAGTGGTGAAGAGAAGGGAGATAACAATGGGACTGTTGTGACTAACCATGTGGAGGTAAAGTACTGCGGTTATTATTCTACCTTCCCTTAAAGTGATCGTAAAGGCTGAGGCAACATGCAATCTGGGGGAAAGAACTACAGTGAAAGTATCAAACAGTAGCAACAAATATTTTTTGTGATTTTTTTGCACCGAGTAGGAACGAAATTAACTCCGTTGTATTATTGTTCCCCGGCCGCCGCCATGTTGGCTATCTCACATCAGAGCAGTGGCGTATCACCTCGGAGCTCCCTACATGTACTTCGTGGAGTTAGAAAGCGTAGTAAGCATGTAAACATGGCGACGTACGAGGAGGATAGCCTGACTTCAAGTTCTGACGAAGAGACAAATGAAGGTTTACAGGGTTACCAGTTTGAACCAAAACGCTCCACGAAAGTAGTGAGTAGTTCATAGAATGTTTCAGCTTGGTAAACACTTGATGGAGGCACGCAACACAGTCAAAACACGCTTGGAACAGCCGAGCTCTCCACCTCCGCCATTACAACTCGTGTTACAGCAGTGCCACAACAAACTGATAATACGTCACAGGAAAATATCTCGTGCTATGTACAAGCGTTTTCATTGGCGCAAGGCTACTCACTGCACTGACATGGCCGACCCCAGTCGATTGTTGCACCAGTCAATAATTCCAATTTTTTTTTTGGAAAGGAAAAAAATCCCAAAAAATATTTGTTACTGCCAAGTGATACTTTTAATATAGTTCTTCCACACAGTGTGTGTGTTGTCGCAGCCTTTACGTTCACTTTAATATAACCTGAAGCTGACCATTGCCATTTGATTAATATTAAAATATTCAACGTTGTGTGACAAACCGAGGAAAGATTATATGAAGTTGAAGTTACAGTAATGCCATTTAGATCGAGAATGAAAGCTATCCTATGATATAGTGTAACACTCATTGGTGAAGCACAGATTTGAATGCTAGATTGGTATTCCTATGTCGGAGGATTTGAGGTCACAGGTTGAATTTTCTGATGCCTCCTTTTACTGTTGGTGATTTATTAAAGGGGCTATACCGCTTGTCATCAAGGGTAGTTAGGTCATTGGCTGAACAATTATCAGAGGTAGTATAGGTCATGGAATTTGAGATTTTAAAATCCAGGCCAGGATATAATGGAAGATGAATATTTGAGAGAAACAGTTCAAGAAAAAAAAAAAAAATCAAAAAAAATGTACTGACACGGGATCAACAGTCAAGAAAAACCCCAATAGTCCTGAATAGATGAAAAAGTAATATTTAATTCTTTTAAGCAAAAGTCCTGAAAAATTAATGAATTTCCTTCTCCTAATCCTTCCCCCAATATGGTTGTTTTCCCCAATATTGTTGTTTTCCCCAATATGGTTGTTTCTCCCCAATATGATTGTTTTCCCCAATATGGTTGTTTCCCCAATATGGTTGTTTTCCCCAATATGGTTGTTTTTCCCAATATGATTGTTTTCCCCAATATGATTGTTTTCCCCAATGTGGTTGTTTTCCCCAATATGAGTTTTCCCCAATATAGTTGTTTCCAAATACACAAGTGAAACTTTGAAATGGTTTTTGCAACTTTAGGTGTTCGTCGGCCTTCAGCTGAATTAATTCCAAATGTTTCTTTGACTACATTTTTTATGATGGAACTGGAAGTCCTGAAAAGTGGTCGCAGTTGGTCATGAAAAGTCAAGAAAACTACTTGAATATCTAGTATCTGTTTGCTAAGAATTGAGCATTTTTCTCAACAAGGCTGATCATGTGTCTACTCCGTGAAGGTAGTGTCTTTTTAACAATATGTGTGTTCAGAATATTTAATCTGACCTGAGAGATGGCCTGATGCAGACATATTATGAAATTTCCTTGATTTAGTTCTGGAATGTCATGGATTTTGAGATGGTCAATACGATATGAACCATGAATTATACTGCAGACAGTTGAGCTTGAGAAATCTCCTTTCGTCAGCTCTTGTTCGGATGCTTGTCACAAAAATCGTGACCGACTGGATCAAGCACCAAAGTTGGCATATCCTTCACTTGAGGCATGTAGAAAAGTGACTCTGAGAGGAAATGTTGTCATTGAAAGAATAGTTAACATACCAGTTGCTTCTTATTTCCATTATACTTGACATGCTTGAGGCTAGGACGCTGTAACTTGTCACACTATATCTCTGGTTCGAGCACCACCAGAAAATGTAACAAAATTCAAGTTGGGGGCTCTGATGACATATTCTGAAAATAAGCCATGTTGAGGATGATTTTTGTCGAGCCCGTAGCTTTAGCTGCGGAAAGCTCGATATAGGTGCCACAATGATGTCCGTCTATCTATCTGTCTGTCTGTCTGTCTATCTGCAGGACCAAGTAAATGTTAAAGTTTTGGACTTAGAAAATTTTTCCTCAGGACCAAGTAAATGTTAAAGTTTGATCCTAAGGCCTGCCCGACCGCTGAACCCTCATATTACATCGGGCTACACATATTGAATCCATCCACTACCCTCGGGGAGCATGGCCCCACCCCTGGGACTCCAGGACCAAGTAAATGTTAAAGTTTTGGATTAAGAAAATTCCTGTTCACAGCTTCTCGGCCTCACCTATATCTCTTAAACTAAGGCCAGCCCGACTCCCCCGAACTCTCATCTATTCCAAATGCTTACATCGGGCTACACATATTGAACCCATCCACTACCCTCGGGAAGCATGGCCCCACCCCTGGGACTCCAGGACCAAGTAAATGTTAAAGTTTTGGACTTAGAAAATTCCTGTTTCAACACAGCTTCTCGGCCTCACCTATGTCTCCTAAACTAAGGCCAGCCCGACCCCCCGAACTCTCATCTATTCCAAATGCTTACATCAGGCTACACATATTGAACTTATCCACTACCCTTGGGCAGCATATCCCCACCCCTGGGACCCCAGGACCAAATAAATGTTAAAGTTTTGGACTTAGAAAATTCCTGTCCACAGCTTCTCGGCCTCACCTATGTTTCCTAAACTACCTCCAAACTCTCATCTATTCCAAATGCTTACATCTGGCTACACTTATTGAACCCATCCACTACCCTCGGGGAGCAGGTTCCCATCCCTGGGGCACCGAGCCCCACCCCATATCTCCTAAAGTATGCTTTGCCCAACCCCATATCCTCATAGTTTGGGAGCTCAGATCATCCTGTACACTTATTCAACCCATCCACTAACCCTGGGAGCATGTCCCCACCCCTGGGGCACTGAGCCCCACCCTATTTCTTCTAAACTAAGCATTGCCCGACCCCATACCATCATATTTTCTCACAGCTTACATGATCCTACACTTATTCAACCCATGCGCTTCCCATGGAAGCATGTTCCCACCCTCGGGGCACTGTGCCCCACCATCCATCACCTAAACTAAGCTTTGCCCGATGCCATATCCTCATATTTTCCTGACGCTTACATCATGTTACACATATTCAATGCATTGCCCAACTCCATACCCTCATATTTCAATTTCTAATTCTATATCTCTTATATGTGATACTAACCTGTTATTAGGCATGAGATGCAGTGTACATTGTATATGCAGGCATACATGTACAGTGATGTATTTAGTAATCTGAGTTGCAGGTCTAGAAAGAATACCTACAGGTCTACTATCCTAGCACTTCAGGCCGGGGGTCTGGGGCCCGCCTAGGGCCCTAGCCGCTAGAGCTCCTAGACGCTCTCTCCTGCATTCTAAGCCATTTCTGGGCATTAAATTTGACTTCGCAACATGCTATATTTCAGTATGTTCTAACTATTAATCAGTAAAATGTTACAAATTTTTAACATTGTGTTGTTGTTGTTGTGTTGTCGTAAATTCGCTCAAGTTTTGACGAGTTTTCGCGTCTAAACGAAGTTCCAATCGCACATTGAAGGCCTTTGGCATTGGGTCAAAACAATCGAAAGGTACTTATAATTTCCCTACAGCTCATTTGCTACATGTATGTAAAGAATGCTTGAAATGAAACATGTGGGGCCCGGCGTGTCACTTGGGTCAGCTATGGAATCGTCTATTGTCTCCGCTCCCCTCTAGAGGAGGTTTTGGGTCAGGTTCATTTCATGTTGATGCTGGCGAAAGGGGGAGACGGGCTATTAAGATTCCTGGTAAATTTAAACTGACTGCCAGACTGTTGTTGTATCTATAAAAGTTTATCTGAACAGACTTCTACTTTCTACAAACAGCCATCTACTTTAAAATATAATGAAACCCCTGATGCCAGTCGTTTTGTCCGATCAGTGATATTGAAAATACTAAGTTTCGTAGGACCACGGAAGGCTGGAATGTTCAACAGTGCATTTAAAAATGGCGGGCACCTGGCACCACGTGTGTTGTCATTTATGGTTTTATCGGGGCAAATTTAAGCAGCTAGACGACGAATTGATAGCGTGTAACTAAGTAAATAAAACAATGGACATACCTATGCCTGCGTTGCTTTGTTGTTTGCTGAAAGCTTCCATCAAGCTGAGCTGGCGAGAGCGATGCATGTTGAAAGGCACGTCTCATCAGTCGTCGCATCTTCATCCCGGTACAGGTCCCCATGACGACAGGGAATTCCGGAACGGGCAAGGACTTCTGATTGGATGATATTCGGATTACATCGCGAGTATAACGAAAGTCGGGCGCGGTTGGAAGTACAGTAAATGCCGACTGGATTCTATAGATTTCCCTTATATTTCGTGCTATGGGAGCTTTACTGAATAATAAATCTTATTTTGTAAACACCAGGTAACGTAAGTTTTTACCCATTTTACCGCGAAAAACACAGGGCGGAAAATAATATGGGCCGATTTTATTTTTTGGCTGTTGAAAAAGTTGCCGGTCTAACGTGAAAAGTTGCCGGGGAAAAAGACCGGCGACCGGCACCTAAATACATCAGTGCATGTACATACCAAATCACCTACAATATATTCCATTATAGTATTTACTAATAGTTTGGTGACATTATTTGATTTCAGAAGTACATTATCAAAATAACCGGCGGGGGGAATCCCGCAGTACCGAACCCCTGTTAGTTTTTATACGCCCGCCCAAAAGGCGGTCGTATTATGGGATGGCGGTTTCCGTCCGTCTGTCCGTCTGTCCGTCTGTCCGGTTCTCGTGTCCGGTCTATATCTGGGACAGTTTCCTATCCACAGCTCCAATTTTTGGTGAGTGGATACCCTACGGGGAGACGATGTGTCGCGTACCAAAATGAAGGTCGAGGTCACAGGTCAAAGGTCACTGGCCTAAAAAAACAGGAAATCACTGAAGTGTTCGTGTCCGGTCTATATCTGTGAACGTTTTCTATCCACAGTTGCAATTTTTTGTAAGTGGATACGCCAGGTGGAGACGATGTGTCGCGTACCAAAATTAAGGTCGAGGTCAGAGGTCAAAGGTCACTGTTGTCAAAAATCAGGAAATCATTGATCGTTGACAGTTTTCTAACTACAGTTCTAATTTTTGGTGAGTGGATGCCCTAGGGGGGAACGATGTGTTGCATATTAAATGTAGGTCAAGGTCAGAGGTCAAAGGTCAGTGTGATCGAAAAATCAGGAAATCGTTAAAAATTTCTTATTTTTTGTGAGTGGATTCAATAGGCGGAAATGAAGTGATGCATACCAAAAATTAGGTCAAGGTCAAAGGTCACTGACCCCAAAATTAGGAAATTATTAAAAATAACATTTTTTGTGTCAGTAGATACATTAAGGAGACACAATGTGTCACATACCAAAATGTAGGTCAAGGTCAAAGGTCAAGGTCACTGTGACCCCAAGATCGTGAAATTGTTAAAAATCATGATTTTTTGTGTCCATTGAGAAATTGAGGGGAGACGGTTTGTCATGTACCAAAATTTAGGCCAAGGTCAAAGGTCAAGGTCGATGTGACCCCAAAATCAGGAAATCATTAAAAATCATGATTTTTTGTGTGCATTGATAGATTGAGGGAAGACGGATGTGTTGTGTACCAAAATTGAGGTCACGGTCAAAGGTCAAGGTCACTGTGACCCCAAAATCAAGAAATCATTAAGTCACATTTTCATATGCCTGTCGAAGACGAGGTCATGTAATGCGATGTTGCGTTCTGTCCATTCATCCATTAACATTTGTTGTCCATGCGATAGCTCTAGTTTCAAGGTATGGATTGGTACCAAACTTTTAGTATACCTTACTCGCATGACAAAGTGAAGCCATACATATGAGATCAATTTGTCAAAGGTCTAGGTCGCAGTCCCCCAAAACTGAATCAAGCTTAGCTGACTAAATGTGTTGGAATATTCAAAAGTCTTTCCCCTGCATTTATATGATATTGTCCTGTGGAGTTGTCTCTCATGTTTGAAACGCTTCATTTGGTTAAACTGTTGTGAAATAAAAACCATACATTTACTAATTTAACGGGGAAAGGAGTCCTTTATGAACTTCACACCTGTTTATTAACTCAAGAACAAAGGTTTACTTCATCACTTTCTTCTTCCTTCATGAAAAATTCTCTCGTCTGAAAGGAATCCATTTGCAGGAAAACTACTATTTTCTTGTGTTTGACTATTGTCGATTTCAGTGTGGGATATGTGAGCTCTAAGCTATTGCTTCAAGGTCAACTAGTTACCAAGAGTTAAGCTCATTTTAGTTTATCATTCAATGTAAGATGTGATATATGTTATATTCTCATAAGCAAAAAATTGTAGACCTTTCTCTGGATTGCTAGATCAATTGGAATCAAGGCTATTAAACAACCTTCAAATTTGAACCAATGTAATTCCAGATATACGGGCGTATATTGAAGCCCCTTGGGCTCTTGTTAATTTTGTGTCGCCTTAAATGAAGGACGCCATTTCCTTAAATTTTGCTATAAAATTCTGCCTAAAGCTTTGGCACAACCATATCTGTGTCCACACATTTAACTCACTATATTAATTAAAACTGAATTTGAATCAGTTTGTGATGTCTCAGTCTTTACCAGCTGCACATTATTATGGAGCATTACAGTATGATTGAACACAGTTGTCATTGTTCATTCTTTTATTTGCATACAAATGCATACTGGCAATGATAGATTTACTCCAACTATTAGCTTATTAGTTTGTTCACATATCATCACACAAAGTTACACCAAGAACGTGCTCCAAATTGCACACCTATTCTTCCTAACTATACATGTACATGTATTTATCAGATCTATGCAATGGGATGTGTAAGCTTACTTTCGAAAAAAAATGTAATCTTTATTGGAAGTTATATAATATAGTTCCTCCTTCAATCCAACCTCAACATCACTAATATAGAAATCATATTTCTTAATAAATGTATTGTTATTTTAAATGATGTGTATTGCCAATGATGTGCAACCTCAAATGATGTGCCACCCTGAAGGGTTCGATCTTTTTGCGAAGCTGCATGTTTAGACTGATTTATTGTCTTGTAATCAGCATGTACGTCAGGTTGTACGATTGTACAGTCATCCGTTCAGTGACCTTTCCGGACCATATCTCGGTTTCTGTTACGAAACTTGCATGAAAGATGGTTAGTACCTTGCCAATGGGCACTGTCAGATTTCCTACCAGTTTGATAATTTTTCACACACTTACGGTCCCTTATCCAGTCTCTCAACAATTTCTTGTCTGGTCCATATACTGGTTACTATTGAATGGACCGGCACGGGTTCGAGCCCAGCTGGTCCATGTGTGAAAGTTTGTCAGTTACTTACTGAAGGGCGGTGGTTCTCTCCGGGTACTCCGGCTTCCTCCACCAACCAAACTGACTGTCACCACATGAGTGAAACAAACTTGAGTGTGACATTAAGCCAAATTCCCTCCCTCCCTACTATTGAATGGACCACTTTGAAACTTAACATGGAACATGCTTAGTATCAAGCAAATGTGCATACTATAGTTTTGTACCGCATTATAATCATTTTTGTCACATTTGCTGAACTTCACCTATGACTGTCAAAATGTATTGCATTCTGGTCAGGGTCAGTACTTTGAAACTTACTTGCTACATGTTAGTAATGTAGATGTGCACTAGCTGTGCAACAAGGAAGTTGTTGGCTTTTTTTGTCAACCTTATACATGCTTTCATATATAAGACCCTTCTCAGAATGTTTGAATCTTGTTTGGTACATGCTGGTCCATCGGCAAAGCCTGATTCTCAGATACCCCAATGTTCAGAATCCTTATTTTTTATTCAACAATTGTACATTGACTGTATTCAGAAGTTGTTCCTTTCTCTTTCCAGTCCCCAGAAGCCAATGGTGTCTCTCCAGCAGCACTATTGGGTCGCAGACATAGCAGTGGGTTCTATGCATCCAGTGTAAACTCCATTGATCAACTTGTCGATGCGAAAGGTACATTTAAAGCTGTTCCCACATCAGCACTAGGCAATGCTCTTTTCATGGTCGAAGGGAGATAATGCAGGGCAATTCCTTCGAGGGGAGATAACTATTCATAATCCTGTTATACACTCCACTGCAGTTCTTGCTTTTCTTGTATGTAGAATAACTGTTTACTAAATTTTAACCAATTTCTTTGTGTAAAGTTTCTGAATCACGTTTTTGTGACTATTAATTAACCAGTCTCTTGTATTCTCTTGCTCCTAGAACTAACAGTTTTAAAATAGAGGAACTTTCATCCTGTAGAATATAGACAATTTTTGCTGTTTCACTTTTAAGTTGAACATTTTGATCTTTCATTTGGATAGTCGAGTACATACATGTATAATAATTGAACTATTTAGAACAAAACCAGATTTCTTCTCAGAATTTTAGGAGCTGAAAGCAAGGAAAGGACAAATAGATAATTGCTTAAAAAGTAATAATAGCCCATCTGTAGACAGAGCTCATAAATGAATAAAGCCTATCTGTAGACAAAACTAAACGTAGCCTGAAGCATTCAACTTTGACGAGGGAAGTGCATTGATGGCTAATTTAGCATTGCATGCATGCATGGATTGCTCCCTCAAGCTGTACTTTAGTCTTGTCACTGCTGTATCCATTATCTACAGAATATACCTTATAAGACCCTGTCACTGAGATAATGAACCCTCTTTTTTGCAAAATTAAAAATAGTTGACTACAAGATAAATTGAATCTTTTTCTGAAGTTACCACCAATTTTGGATTCGATGTCAGTGTATTGATTATGGGTTTTTTTTTAAACAAATACTCATAAAAATTTGGGTCATCATTATTAAGTCTTGTATTATTATCTTTACTGTACTACTATGAAATCTCCCCGAGGTCCTTTTCTTCTGTACTGATATCAAAAGCAAAATTGTTATTAAATAAAACTGCGACCCCTCTAGAATTTGACCTACATCAGGGCTGCATCTAGAGCCAATTTAGTTCTGGAAAACGTATGGGCGCCCAAAACATCTGACGCCCCCCCCCCCAAAAATGAACAAACCCCGAAAGTGTTCTTGTTGTTGTTCAATTTTAAAGGATTTCTGAAGGAAACACTCAAAGAAAAAGCTTCTGAGAGCCTCAATATCGATCTGATTGCATAGCTGGGTATTGAATTTTATGTTAATAAACCTGTATTTTGTGATTGATCACAGGCTATTTGCGCCGAAATTCACTAACTAAAATTGGACCATCAATAATGAATTATGAATGGAAATTGGAAGTTCGGGATCGGAACCTGCAAAAAATTCTTGGATGCAGCCCAGCCTATATTGAGCTACATTTTTTTCTGAAATGTGAATGTCTTGTAGGGATATTCAAGGCTGCACAGTCACAGCCATGCATAATGCAAGATGGACCCATTCTATTGCAGCAGGGGTGCCCAGGGCTGGATCATGCCTTACCTTAAATTAAAATTCTTGAACTACCCACAACAGATTATCTTTAACATAACGAATATGACATAATATGTAATTTTAGTCAAATCTCCGTGGACAAATTTAACTCCGTAAATAGAAGTGACAGCCTGTTTACATTATGAACTGTGTTGCTGGAAGGAAAGTTAACTTACATATAGTATATAATGGTAGTGAGTGAGATGTAGCAGTTGGGCAGTAGTGGCAGAATTGACAGCCTCTCCTGGTGCATTGTACTTTCAGAGTCCTAGATAAATGATTAGAGAGCCTATACGTATCAGCCTAGGATTTCCAGCTTGAAATAACAGATAAATCCTGCTAGATCAGTAGATTCAAAGTTTTTTCAATGCTCTCAGGTGAAAATATATTTTGTCATATTTTTGTTCTTTTTCTATTACAGTCTAGAATAGAAATGTTATACAGACCTTGCATTTTGGCGGGGCTGATCAGCCAAGGTGCAGTGAAAGGCCGGGCCCTGTGACTGCTCCACTATGAGTGTATGAGCCCGTTAAGAGCTAATACCAGGCCTACCAGATTATTTTTGTGTGCTTTTCATAATGCAAGGCCTGTATAATATTGTAGGAGTTCTAGGATATTATTTTGTATGAACTTGTGCATGTGAGCCTGCTGTAATCAAATCCACCAGTTATCATGGTAACTGCTCTATGGAGTGAAAGTGAACGCTATGAGCATGTCTGTTCTAACGCACGCTTCCTTTGTTTATGTGGACCCAGGACAGAACAACGCCAAGCAGTCTCACACGACCCCCAATCAGGTGAATGCGCTCAAACCTCTGACTGACACCAAGTCAGCAGACAAACCCCCATCAAGTACAGGGAACATTGAAAGAGTTGTGCCCCCTGCTAAATCCTGGCCCAGTCCAAAGGCTGTTTTAGTGAGCTGTGCAGTCACACCACAATCTGCGAAAAACTCCAAATGCTCTGGATTTAGTAATGGAATTACCACAAAATCAAAAGGTTTCAATTTGATCTGTGTTTCACCTTATTCGAACATTTGATATTCTCTGCTGTCTGGTGTCCTCTTCGTTCCATCGTCCTGCTGCATGAAAACTCACACTGTCTCTCACAGTTCATAGCTCTACTGTCACGGTTAATAGCTCTACTGCCAGAATGAATTATTCTTTGGCAGAGGTGTGCAATATTGTCCAATCAGCTCATGGATAATGTTGGTGAAGGTTGTTCAACAATTCGCACATGTGTGTCACTTCATGGCGAAAAATGTGATTTCAGATAACACTGATTGGTAAGATAGTCCGAGATACGCAACCATAATCATGCGGGCTGAAATCATTGCTATGAACTGAGAGTGCTTATGTAAGTTTGACGCGTGGAAGGAAGCACAATGCTTCATCTAATTTCCTCCTAGGGTTTTCCACAAATCATAGCTGAGATGAGATGGAGGGAGGAGTCTCTGGTCAAACACATTCTGGGTACCTTTACTCCTCAACACCATACCCCCCCATCTCCCTGCAAAACTAGCTGACAAGAGCTATGCGATTCTCATGTAGCTTAAATATTAAATCATGTTTCTCTTTTACTCTCTATGGTGATGAATTTGAGTCAGTTATTGAAGGGATACGAGTGGTTCACCGCGTTCTACGATTTCATGTGGGCCTATTCCTAGGACCTATACATAGGACATCACACTGGAAACACACTGTCATACATTAGGCCCCTATGTATTTCCTCCTCCCTCTCTCTTTAGTTTGGAAAACCCATCCATGTTCTAACAATACTAACAGCTCCTATCAACTTCTACATCAACTTTTCTTCTTTATTTCAAGCTTTTCTGTCTGTTATTCTGTTTAGATTGCCATATTTCTCACTAATTTCTAATTTTGCTATCTTTTGCATTCTCAGTAACTTTTGCTGTTAACTGATTTACTGTTCATTTCTTTGAAGTACTCCCCTCTGACCCTGATGGTAAAGTACTCCCCTCTGACCCAGATTATGCTGTACTCCCCCTCTGACCCTGACGGTGAAGTACTTCCTTCTGACCCTGATGGTGCTCTACTCTCCTCTGACCCTGATGATGCTGTACTCCCCACGGACTCTGATGATGCTGTACTTCCCTCTGACCCTGACGATACTGTACTCCCCTCTGACCCTGATGGTGCTGTACTCTCTTCTGACCCTGACGATGCTGTACTCTCTTCTGACCCTGATGATGCTGTACTCCCCTCTGACCCTGACGATGCTGTACTCCCCTATGACCCTGACGATGCTGTATTTGCCTCTGACCATGACGATGCTGTACTTGCCTCTGACCATGACAATGCTGTACTTGCCTCTGACCATGACAATCCTTACTTGCCTCTGACCATGACGATGCTGTACTTGCCTCTGACCATGACCAGGCTTTACTCCGCTCTGACCATGACAATGCTGTACTTGCCTCTGACCCTGATCATGCTGTACTTGCCTCTGACCCTGATGATGCTGTACTTGCCTGTGACCATGACGATGCTGTACTTGCCTCTGACCATGACAATGCTTTACTCTGCTCTGACCATGACGATGAAGTACTTCCTTCTGACCCTGATGGTGCTCTACTCTCCTCTGACCCTGATGATGCTGTACTCCCCACGGACTCTGATGATGCTGTACTTCCCTCTGACCCTGACGATACTGTACTCCCCTCTGACCCTGATAGTGCTGTACTCTCTTCTGACCCTGACGATGCTGTACTCCCCTCTGACCCTGACGATGCTGTACTCCTCAATGACCCTGACGATGCTGTACTTGCCTCTGACCATGACGATGCTGTACTTGTCTCTGACCATGACAATGCTGTACTTGCATCTGACCATGACAATGCTGTACTTGCCTCTGACCATGCTGTACTTGCCTCTGACCATGACCAGGCTTTACTCCGCTCTGACCATGACAATGCTGTACTTGCCTTTAACCCTGATGATGCTGTACTTGCGTCTGACCATGACAATGCTGTACTTGCCTCTGAACCTGACGATGCTGTACTTGCCTCAGACCATGACGATGCTGTACTTGCCTCAGACCATGACAATGCTTTACTTCCCTTTGATCCTGACGATGCTGTACTTGCCTCTGACCATGGCGATGCTGTACTTGCCTCTGACCATGACAATGCTTTACTCTGCTTTAACCCTGACGATGCTCTACTTGCCTCTGACCCCGATGATGCTGTACTTGCCTCTGACCATGATGGTGCTTTACTTGCCTCTGACCCTGATGAAGCTGTACTTGCCTCTGACCCTGATGATGCTGTACTTGCCTCTGACCCCGATGATGCTGTACTTGCCTCTGACCATGACAATGCTTTACTCTGCTCCGACCCTGACGATGCTCTACTTGTCTCTGACCCTGATGATGCTGTACTTGCCTCTGACCCTGATGATGCTGTACTTGCCTCTGACCATGACGATGCTGTACTTGCCTCTGACCATGACGATGCTGTAATTGCCTCTGACCATGACAATGCTTTATTCCCTCTGACCATGATGATGCTGTACTTGCCTCTGACCCTGATGATGCTGTACTTGCCTCTGACCCCGATGATGCTGTACTTGCCTCTGACCATGACAATGCTTTACTCTGCTCTGACCATGATGATGCTGTAATTGCCTCTGACCATGACGATGCTGTAATTGCCTCTGACCATGACAATGCTTTATTCCCTCTGACCATGACGATGCTGTACTTGCCTCTGACCCTGATGATGCTGTACTTGCCTCTGACCCTGATGATGATGTACTTGCCTCTGACCATGACGATGCTGTACTTGCCTCTGACCATGACAATGCTTTACTCTGCTCTGACCATGACAATGCTGTAATTGCCTCTGACCATGATGATGCTGTACTTGCCTCTGACCATGACGATGCTGTAATTGCCTCTGACCATGACAATGCTTTATTCCCTCTGACCATGATGATGCTGTACTTGCCTCTGACCCTGATGATGCTGTACTTGCCTCTGACCCTGATGATGCTGTACTTGCCTCTGACCATGACGATGCTGTAATTGCCTCTGACCATGACAATGCTTTATTCCCTCTGACCATGACGATGCTGTACTTGCCTCTGACCCTGATGATGATTTATTCCCCTCTGACCATGATGATGCTTTATTCCCCTCTGACCATGATGATGCTGTACTTGCCTCTGACCCTGACAATGGTTTATTCCCCTCTGACCATGGCGATGCTGTACTTGCCTCTGACCCTGACGATGATTTATTCCCCTCTGACCCTGACAATGCTGTACTTGCCTCTGACCCTGACGATGCTGTAATTGCCTCTGACCATGACAATGCTTTATTCCCTTCTGACCATGGCGATGCTGTACTTGCCTCTGACCCTGACGATGATTTATTCCCCTCTGACCCTGACAATGCTGTACTTGCCTCTGACCCTGACTATGCTGTATTTGCCTCTGACCATGACAATGCTGTACTTGCCTCTGACCTTGATGATGTACTTGCCTCTGACCCTGATGATGCTGTACTCCCCTCTGTCCCTGACGATGATTTATTCCCCTCTGACCATGACAATGCTTTATTCCCCTCTGACCATGATGATGCTGTACTCCCCTCTGTCCCTGACGATGATTTATTCCCCTCTGACCATGACAATTGTTTATTCCCCTCTGACCATGATGATGCTGTACTTGCCTCTGACCCTGACGATGATTTATTCCCCTCTGACCCTGACAATGCTGTACTTGCCTCTGACCCTGACGATGCTGTAATTGCCTCTGACCATGACAATGCTTTATTCCCTTCTGACCATGGCGATGCTGTACTTGCCTCTGACCCTGACGATGATTTATTCCCCTCTGACCCTGACAATGCTGTACTTGCCTCTGACCCTGACTATGCTGTATTTGCCTCTGACCATGACAATGCTGTACTTGCCTCTGACCTTGATGATGTACTTGCCTCTGACCCTGATGATGCTGTACTCCCCTCTGTCCCTGACGATGATTTATTCCCCTCTGACCATGACAATGCTTTATTCCCCTCTGACCATGATGATGCTGTACTCCCCTCTGTCCCTGACGATGATTTATTCCCCTCTGACCATGACAATTGTTTATTCCCCTCTGACCATGATGATGCTGTACTTGCCTCTGACCCTGACGATGATTTATTCCCCTCTGACCCTGACAATGCTGTACTTGCCTCTGACCCTGACGATGCTGTAATTGCCTCTGACCATGACAGTGCTTTATTCCCTTCTGACCATGACAATGCTGTTCTTGCCTCTGACCCTGGCGATGCTGTACTTGCCTCTGACCATGACGATGCTGTAATTGTCTCTGACCATGACAATGCTTTATTCGCTTCTGACCATGACAATGCTGTTCTTGCCTCTGGCGATGCTGTAATTGCCTCTGACCATGACGATGCTGTAATTGCCTCTGACCATGACAATGCTTTATTCCCTTCTGACCCTGACGATGCTGTACTTGCCTCTGACCCTGACAATGATTTATTCCCCTCTGACCGACGATGCTGTACTTGCCTCTGACCCTGACGATGCTTTATTTGCCTCTGACCATGACAATGCTTTATTCCCCTCTGACCCTGACAGTGCTGTACTTGCCTCTGACCCTGACGATGCTGTACTTGCCTCTGTCCCTGACAATGATTTATTCCCTTCTGACCATGATGATGCTTTATTCCCCTCTATCCCTGACAGTGCTGTACTTGGCTCTGACCATGACAATGCTTTATTCCTCTCTGACCATGACAATACTTTATTCCCCTCTGTCCCTGACAGTGCTGTACTTGCCTCTGACGCTGACGATGCCGCACTTGCCTCCGACCCTGACGAAGATTTATTCCCCTCTGACCATGACGATGCTGTACTTGCCTCTGACCATGACGATGCTGTACTTGCCTCTGACCATGACAATGCTTTATTCCCCTCTGACCCTGACGATGCTGTACTTGCCTCTGACCATGACAATGCTTTATTCCCCTCTGACCCTGACGATGCTGTACTTGCCTCTGACCATGACAATGCTTTATTCCCCTCTGACCATGACAATGCTGTACTTGCCTCTGACTATGACAATGCTTTATTCCCCTCTGATCCTGACGATGCTCTACTTGCCTCTGACCATGACAATGCTTTACTCCCTCTGACCCTGACGATGCTGTATTTGCCTCTGACCATGACAATGCTTTATTCCCCTCTGAGCATGACGATGCTGTACTTGCCTCTGACCATGACAATGCTTTATTCCCCTCTGACCATGACAATGCTGTTTTTGCCTCTGACCATGACAGTGATTTATTCCCCTCTGACCCTGACAATGCTGTACTTGCCTCTGACCATGACAATGTTTTATTCCCCTCTGACCATGACAGTGCTGTACTTGCCTCTGACCATGACGATGCTGTACTTGCCTCTGACCCTGACGATGATTTATTCCCCTCTGACCCTGACAATGCTGTACTTGCCTCTGACCCTGACGATGCTGTAATTGCCTCTGACCATGACAATGCTTTATTCCCTTCTGACCATGACAATGCTGTTCTTGCCTCTGACCCTGGCGATGCTGTACTTGCCTCTGATCATGACGATGCTGTAATTGCCTCTGACCATGACAATGCTTTATTCCCTTCTGACCATGACGTTGCTGTAATTGCCTCTGACCATGACAATGCTTTATTCCCCTCTGACCCTGACGATGCTGTACTTGCCTCTGACCATGACAATGCTTTATTCCCCTCTGACCATGACAATGCTGTACTTGCCTCTGACTATGACAATGCTTTATTCCCCTCTGATCCTGACGATGCTCTACTTGCCTCTGACCATGACAATGCTTTATTCCCTCTGACCCTGACGATGCT
>JAVTVY010001185.1:22391-34220 GCA_036873755.1 Hanleya hanleyi
TCTGACCCTGACGATGCTGTACTTGCCTCTGACCATGACAATGCTTTATTCCCCTCTGACCATGACAATGCTTTATTCCCCTCTGACCATGACAATGCTTTCTTCCCCTCTGTCCCTGACAGTGCTGTACTTGCCTCTGATCCTGACGATGCTGTACTTGGCTCTGACCATGACAATGATTTATTCCCCTCTGACCATGACGATGCTGTACGTGCCTCTGTCCCCGACGATGCTGTACTCTCCTCTGTCCCTGACAGTGCTGTACTTGCCTCTGACCCTGATCATGCTGTACTTGCCTCTGATCCTGACGATGCTTTACTCCCCTCTGACCCTGACGATGCTGTACTTGCCTCTGATCCTGACGATGCTGTGCTCCCCTCTGACCCTGACGATGCTGTACTTGCCTTTGACCATGACAACGCTTTATTCCCCTCGGACCATGACGATGCTGTACGTGCCTCTGTCCCCGACGATGCTGTACTCTCCTCTGTCCCTGACAGTGCTGTACTTGCCTCTGACCCTGATGATGCTGTACTTGCCTCTGATCCTGACGATGCTTTACTCCCCTCTCACCCTGACGATGCTGTACTTGCCTCTGATCCTGACGATGCTGTGCCCCCCTCTGTCCCTGACAGTGCTGTACTTGCCTCTGACCCTGATGATGCTGTACTTGCCTCTGATCCGGACGATGCTTTACTCCCCTCTGTCCCTGACGATGATTTATTCTCCTCTGACCACGGCGATGCTGTACTTGCCTCTGACCCTGACGATGCTGTAATTGCCTCTGACCCTGACGTTGCTGTACTTGCCTCTGACCCTGACGATGATTTATTCTCCTCTGACCACGGCGATGCTGTACTTGCCTCTGACCCTGACGATGCTGTAATTGCCTCTGACCCTGACGATGCTGTACTTGCCTCTGACCATGACAATGCTTTATTCCCCTCTGACCATGACAATGCTTTATTCCCCTCTGACCATGACAATGCTTTACTCCCCTCTGACCCTGACGATGATTTATTCTCCTCTGACCACGGCGATGCTGTACTTGCCTCTGACCCTGACGATGCTGTAATTGCCTCTGACCCTGACGATGCTGTACTTGCCTCTGACCCTGACGATGATTTATTCTCCTCTGACCACGGCGATGCTCTACTTGCCTCTGACCCTGACGATGCTGTAATTGCCTCTGACCCTGACGATGCTGTACTTGCCTCTGACCATGACAATGCTTTATTCCCCTCTGACCATGACAATGCTTTATTCCCCTCTGACCATGACAATGCTTTACTCCCCTCTGACCCTGACGATGATTTATTCTCCTCTGACCACGGCGATGCTGTACTTGCCTCTGACCCTGACGATGCTGTAATTGCCTCTGACCCTGACGATGCTGTACTTGCCTCTGACCCTCACGATGATTTATTCTCCTCTGACCACGGCGATGCTGTACTTGCCTCTGACCCTGACGATGCTGTAATTGCCTCTGACCCTGACGATGCTGTACTTGCCTCTGACCATGACAATGCTTTATTCCCCTCTGACCATGACAATGCTTTATTCCCCTCTGACCATGACAATGCTTTACTCCCCTCTGACCCTGACGATGATTTATTCTCCTCTGACCACGGCGATGCTGTACTCCCCTCTGACCCTGACAATGCTGTACTCTCTGATGATGCTCTACTACCGTCTGACCCTGACTATGCTGTACTCCCCTCTGACCCTGACGATGCTGTACTCACCTTTGACCCTGACGATGCTGTACTCCCCACTGACCCTGACGATGCTGTACTCACCTGTGACACTGACGATGCTGTACTCAACTGTGACACTGACGATGCTGTACTCACCTCTGCCCATGACAATGCTGTGAAATGAGCCCTTCCTGTGTGTGAGCTAGGCTTATACCCAACCAATTAATACTTCTTTAAAAGCATCAATAACAGGGGTATGATCTTTACAATTTATACAAGATTCTGTAATTTAAATAAAACAAAATTTAAATAAATGGTTGTTTTGGGAAAATGTGCCTGCATGTAGTACATTTATAAATAACTTTGTGTGGACATCCGTGGAGGTTCTGAGCGACTTTTTAAAATCTTTTTCTCAATGACATCATGAGCATATGGATAGCTGGTTTTCTTTGTCACGTCCTCCACTTCATTTATTTATTAAGCTTTGACCAAAGATCAGGAATTGTCGCACAGGTGACTAGCACCTCTACTAAGGTTACCCCCCATGAAAACAATCTGTTAGATATGTAATTTAACAACTGTACAATGAAATAAAATGTACCATTCTTGTAAAATTAGATAATTTGACAATGGGTGCAGTGGCATTTGGACAATCAAGTACATGTGTCGTCAGATAAAAAGCTTACGGAAGAACGTTAGCTAAATTGAATTTGTTCCAAGTGTAAAAAATATGGTTAAATTATGAATGTCTAAAAGTTTCAGATCAGAACATGGAGTCTTGTCTTCATCCGTGAAGGAAAGGGGATGGGTGGGGGAGGGGGGAGTCCATGTGTGAAAATGCAGTACGTATGTGTCGAGGTTTGAGAATGACCTTTCCATTGTTTTACGGGTGAGAAGATGACCCAGATAAACATATGACCATGGCTTGCACCTCTTTCCCCCTGTATATATGCTTTTCTTATGTAGTCTCTTACCCCCCACCCTGTATCAAGGGACATGCATACATTATGGACGCCCTTACAATAGACATGATAGACTACATGTATACCCGGGCTTACAATAGACATGATAGACTACCCGTATACCCCGGGCCAGTGGATTGTGTCGCGTTAGCCAGCAGAAAACCACATCACTTGAATGATGTCTTCAAATTGTTGGATATCAAGTTTTCATTGACTATCTGTGACATGCGGTGTTTGCCACAAACAGCCAATAGATAAGCGGTATGTCAGCTGCAGTGAGGACTACTCATTGACAGAGATGTTGGATGTGACAGATGACGGATTTGACGATGGGGAGGGAAGTGACATATATTACAGTGGAGTATGTGTAGATGACATGCTTTCAGTTCTGATTGACGTGATGGAATTGACATGATGGAAGTCGCTCGTATCTTGCATCCACATACAGAATACAGTTCTGTATATATATCTACATTTCCTACTTGCTTTTATGTTCATATTCACATATTACATTCTTTCTTCCTGTCTTGTTTCTGGCTGAATCTGTGCATGTAGATAGTGCATGATCTTCTTGTCCCATATGGTATGTGTACTAGAATAGTCACTCTGATGCTGTTTGTGATTTGCTTCTATTATTTGCTGTGATTATGATAGCAAATTTAATTTCAGTTTGATTATGCAATTAACCCATCATTTCCTATTTTCAATGAGTATTCGTTAAAAACCCAAATATTCTAGCACATTATACTACAGCTCTGAAAATTTTCTTTGGTTTACAGAATTAAATTGTTGTTTTTTTTTGGGGGGGGGGGTGTCAACTAAGTTTCTTTATTTTTATAATACGCCTGTCGTGAGATGAGGTTGTATAATGCGATCGTGTGTTCTGTCTGTCCGTCTGTCAACTTTTGATGCGCGATATCACAGGTACCCAGTAAATCAGTGATAAATTTCCTGTTTATTCTAGGAGTGTTATAGTTCAAAGATGTGGCTTGTGATGGTGGAGAAGAAGTCGCCTATTCATTTTTAGCCCTCAGACACTTTTGGTCAAAAGGGTCTTGTCTGCATTGTCCATCCATCTGTTTGTCTATCTTGCTTGTTAAAGCAATATCACTTGAATTAGTCCATGAGCCAGACCAGATATCGGTACCACCTGGGGTGGCAAATTCTCATTATGTTTTTATACGCCCGCCAAAAGGCGGACGTATTATGTGATGGCGGTTTCCGTCCGTCTGTCTGTCCGTCCCTCGTGTCCGGTCTATATCTGGGACAGTTTTCTATCCACAGTTCCAATTTTTAGTGAGTGGATACCTTACGGAGAGACGATGTGTCGCATACCAAAATGAAGGTCGAGGTCAGAGGTCAAAGGTCACTGGCCTGAAAAACAGGAAGTCACTGAAGTGTTCGTGTCCGGTCTATATCTGTGAACGTTTTCTATCCACAGTCTCAATTTTTCGTGAGAGCATACGCTAGGTGGAGACGATGTGTCGCGTACCAAAATTGAGGTCGAAGTCAAAGGTCACTGTTGCCTAAAATCAGGAAATCATTCATCATTGACAGTTTTCCGTCTACAGTTCTAATTTTTGGTGATTGGATGCCCTAGGGGGGAATGATGTGTTGCATACCGAATGTAGGTCGAGGTCAGAGGTCAAAGGTCAGTGTAACTGAAAAATCAGGAAATCATTAAAAATTTCTAATTTTTTGTGAGTGGATTCAGTTGGGGGAAATGAAGTGTCACATACAAAAAAATTAGGTCAAGGTCGAAGGTCAGAGGTCACTGACCCGAAAATCAGGAAATTATTAAAAATAATATTTTGTTGTGTCAGGGGGACACAATGTGTCACATACCAAAATGTAGGTCAAGGTCAAAGGTCAAGGTCACTGACCCTAAAATCGTGAAATTGTTAAAAATCATGATTTTTTTTTCATTGAGGAATTACGGGGAGACGGTTTGTCATGTACCAAATTTAGGTCAAGGTCAATAGTCAAGGTCACTGTGACCCCAGAATCAAGAAATCTTTAAAAATTACTTTTTTTGTGTCAGTAGATACATTAGGGGGACATGATGTGTTACGTACCAAAATGTAGGTCAAGGCCGAACGTGAAGGTCACTGTGACCCCCAAATCATGAAATTCATGAAAATCATGATTTTTGTGTCCATTGATACATTGATCATGCAATGCGATCTTGCGCTCTGTCCATTCATCCATTAACATTTGTTGTCCATGCGATATCTCTAGTTTCAAGGTATGGATTGGTACCAAACTTTGAGTATACCTTACTCGCATGGCAAAGAGGAGCCATACATTTTAAGATCAATTTGTCAAAGGTCGAGGTCACAGTCTCCCAAAACTGAATCAGGTTTAGCTGACAATGTGTGTTAGGTTGAAATAATCAGAGTTCTTTCCCCTACATGTATTGGGATTTGTTCTGTGGAGTTATCTCCCATGTTTGAAACCGCTACATTTAGTTAAACTGTTGTGAAATAAAAAACATACATTTACTAATTTAATAGGGAGAGGGGTCCTTTATGAACTTCATACCTGTTTATTAACTCAAGAACAAAGGTTTACATCATCACTTCCTTCTTCCTTCATGAAAAATTCTCTCGTCCGTAAGGAATTCATTTGCAGGAAAACTACTATTTTCTTGTGTTTGATATTGTCAATTTCAGTGTGGGATATGTGAGCTCTCGGCTCATGTTTCAAGGTCAACTATTTACCAAGAGTTCAGCCCATTTTAATTTATCAGTTATAATTATATAAGATGTGATATATGATACATTCTCAGAAGCACAAAGTCTTAAACCTTTCTCTGGATTGCTAGCTACCAATTGGAATCAAGGCTAATAAACAACCTTGCAATTTGGACCAGTGTAATACCAGATATACGGGCGTATATTGAAGCTCCTTGGGCTCTTGTTTTGGAAGTCCTATATCCATAGATGCAAAAAAAATTTGAAAGCAATCCGGGACCCGCAGCTTAATGGTAGTAATCACCTCTTATAGATGGACACCCGAGTTCAATCGGAGGGACCAAATTTGGGGGTAGGGGAAATAAAAAGTTGAATATCTTTGCAAGTGATGATGATATAGTGACATGTGGCCACTCGAAATGTTGGTAATCTGATCCTCTATATGTTGGTATCTGTTATATGCTAATATGTCGATTATGTAGGTCAAAAGGTCACAAAATTTGACCCCTGTCTAAAACGTGACCACCTGTAGGAAAACTCGCTGCAGATACCATACCAATGGGACTTTCTTAACCTAAATGGGTTCAAATGGAAGCCAAGAAGTACCCAAGTCTATAATAAGTCTAAACAAGTGAAGTTTATTATTATTTAGACTGTGGCACAGAACTGTTTTGACGCATTTTCAAAAATGGTCTTTTTATTGCGCTAAAAACAGGCAAAATTGTATGAAGTTGGACATCTTGAAATTAGTTGCATATTTTGACAAATAACTACTCCAAATGCTAATGGTCATGTCTTAGGTCTATTCAGGGATTAGTTAACCTACATTTCGAGGTAATTAGGTCACCAGAGGTCAAGGTCAAAGATTGTCAATTATTAATTTTCTACATTTTTACTTGGGACTTTCATATTACAATGCATTTACATTGCAACCAGTTTCAAGTATAGAGCATTAGAGCCATCGCTGGTGCACTCTGTACCCTATAGCCCGTGGGGCATAGGGTACACCAGGGTGCGAGTCCACCAGGTATGGGTGTCCGCAGGGGTCAAAGGCCTATCATACTCCAAATCCCCTTTATCGCTCGTTAAGGCGCTGAGACGGCGTTAAGGCGTAAAGATAGGGCATTGAGACGGGACGACGGGCGTTGACGGCGTCACTGATGTCTTGGTGGCAATTCCATGAAAATCAGAGCTTCTGAGCTAGTTCACCAGGAGGTTGAAGCGTCAAGCTAAGCGTTGATGGGTGTTACTGTCTATAAAAGCAAGTGTATTCCCAAACACGCACAGTCAACGTTCAACATGGCTTATACTTGCTCTAAGTGCGAACGATACGATATGATGCGACACAAGAAAAATATACATGGGATTGAAGACTCCGAGGCACAAGAAGCCGATACAAAGGATGATGAGAGTCCATCGGCTGATACCGAAACAGTCTATCTAGGATGCATTCCACATCTAAATGATGTGCGTCTAAAAACAGGCATGGATTCGGATCTTAATTCGGCCATAAACAGATGTAAAATCTTTAACAAAAATCTTGTAAAAGTATATATTTTCTAAATGGGCACATTTGTGCCATTATTTCAGGAGACTTGTGAGCTATTGAAAAGGAAAGACGTGCAATCCTCCTTAAACCTTCAACTTTTCTGAAATGTTAAAGTGTTTCCCGTCCAAAGGACAGTTTAAAATGGCGGAAAAAAAACAGGGGGTCGACCTACTCGTTTTTTGTAAAATTTTATCGCCATAAAGGAATCATCATTTTCGCTTCCCAAAAAGTGCAGATTTTGGCCCGCCAGATATTCAATTCCGGACACGATTACCTCTGTAGTGGCGAGTGGGTGCGATCAACAAGCAGTTGTTATATCCTAGTTTGGAGAAATGGTTACGTCCAGCAGGGTGATACTATAGATATCAGTTAGTAGAAAGGTAAGAAGAATTACCATGCTGTCAAAATCGGGCGACCTTCCTTATTACAAAATTAGTGAGGGGCCACTTTGTACGAAATTGTGGCAAGTGTGGAGTGCACCCCTAGTGATACGGAGAGCTTGACCTCAGATAGTCGGCCTACGTCCGAGGAAAGTGAGGCAGAACCTACCATCTGGGATCGTATTGTGAGAGCAACTATCAATACTCCCGCTGCAGCAATCGAGGACGCCGGACAAGATAACTTACAACAGGCATGCTCCCAAATGCGCCCCTGCATCAGGAAAACAGCCATGGCGATCTATGAACAGTATACCTTACTATCGCTTGAAAGGAAAGACGACGCCACGCACAGGTCCATCATGAAGACCAAGCATCACTTGGAAGAGGATATGGGGCTACCACCCACCGAGGCCCTGGAAAATGCGATCAGGATGCGCAAACAACTCTTTCAGGGCATGCTGCCTCAGTGATATCCTGAACTGCCCGACGATGGGCTGATGGGGCCAAAATGGTCCAAATGAACTTCCAGAGTGAGTGAGTGAGTGAGAGTGAGTGAGTGAGGCATGCTCAACGCCCGTCTTAACGCATGGACGCACTAACGATGGTGAGTGAGTGAGTAAGTGAGTTTAGGAGAAGTAGCCAAAGTGGACATTTTGGGGGTTTGAAAGAAGGTGTTTGGGGTAGAAATGGACCATTCTGGGTCCGAATGCGTCGTGTGAAGTGGTATCTCTGATTTTCATGGAATTGTCACTAATTTATTGGAAATGCAGTGACGCCCGTCAACGCCCTAGCATAACGCCTTGACGCCATGATAAAGACGGGAGAGAGAACAACAAGGATGACAGATGAGAGAGCAACAACAACAACAAGTTTTCATATAGTTTATTCTCACCAATGTTACATAATATCCACTCTGGGGGAACCGCGTTGGGCATGTTTACAATTCAAGAAGACTCTTGTTCGATCAGAGGCCGCCATTTGGCGCTGCTTCTGTCATATTCTCGGCTGCTCTTGTCCAATCAGAAGCCGTCCGTTGAGAAAGTTCCATCTTTGCTCGGTGTGATCTAAGCATTATCGTTCAGGGTACTGAGGCAGCATGTCCTGAAAGAGTTGTTTGCGCATCCTGATCGCATTTTCCAGGGCCTCGGTGGGTGGTAGCCCCATATCCTCTTCCAATGGACACTTGGTCTTCATGATGGACCTGTGCATGGGGTCGCCTTTCATTTCAAGCGGTAATAAGGTATACTGTTCATAAATCGCCATGGCTGTTTTCCTGATGCAGGGGCGCATTTGGGTGTATGCCTGTTGTAAGTTATCCTGTCTGGCGTCCTCGATTGCTGCAGCGTGAGTATTGATAGCTGCTCTCGCAATACGATCCCAGAAGGTAGGTTCTGCCTCACTTTCCTCGGACGCAGGCTGACTATCTGAGGTCAAGCTCTCCATGTCACTAGATAGACTCTCAGCAATCTCTGTTTCGGTATCAGTCGTTGGACTCTCATCAGTCTCTGTATTGGCTTCTTGTGCCTCGAAGTCGTCAATCCCATGTATATTTTTCTCGTGTCGCAACATATTGTAACGTCTGGTGAACGTGCGTTCGCACTTAGAGCAAGTATAAGCCATGTTGACGGTTGAACGTCGACTGTGCGTGTTTTGGGAATACACTTGCTTTTATAGACAGTAACGCGCTTCAACACCCTGGTGAACTAGCTCAGAAGCTCTGATTTTCATGGAATTGCCACCAATACATTGAAATGCAGGGACGCCCGTCAACGCTTGTCGTTATGCCTTAACGCCCGTCTCAGCACCTTAACAAGCGTTAAAGGGGATTTGGAGGACGATTGACCTTTGACCCCTGTGGACACCCATACCTGGTTCACTCGCACCCTGGTTTACCCTATGCCCTACGGGCTATACGGTACAGGGTGCACCAGCGACGTCTGATGCTCTGTACTTGAAACTGGTTGCAATGTAAATACATTGTAATATGAAACTACAACACATAAGGGAAGTGGGAAGAGGTGCCGACATATGACTTCACAGTACAGTCTTCCGGTTAACCTATTCTAAAGCACATACCAAGAATCTAACGATTCGTGATATGTGTTGTATCTCATGTACGCTTTTATTGTACCTGTTCATGTGGCAACTTGGATGATATGACCACACGGCCCCTAGCACCGACATAAGCGGTATTAGATACAAATCTAAAGAGCTATGATGGAAATGCTCTAGCAACTCGTATATTGGTAATTGGTGAGCTGTTTCGCTGTGACAAGTCCCAAGTAAAAATGTAGAAAATTAATAATTGACAATTGAACTCTGGTGACCTATTATCTCGAAATGTAGCTTAACTAATCCCTGAATAGACCTAAGACATGGCCATTAGCATTTGGAGTAGTTATTTGTCAAAATATGAAACTAATTTCAAGCTTGCCTTTTTTAGTGCAATAAAAAGACCAGTTTTGAAAATACGTCAAAATCATTTCTGTGCCACAGTCGAAATAATAATTAACTCCACTTGTTTAGACTTATTATAGACTTGGGTACTTCTTGGCTTCCATTTGAACCCATTTAGGTTAAGAAAGTCCCATTAGTCTGCAGCGAGTTTTCCTACAGGTGGTCACGTTTTAGACTGGGCTCAGATTTCGTGACCTTTTGACCTCTGGTTACCTACATAATCGACATATTAGCATATAACAGATACCAACATATAAAGGATCAGATTACCAACATTGAGTGGCCAAATGTCACTATATCACCATTACTTGCAAATATATTCAACTTTTTATTTCCCCTACCCCCTACCCCCAAATCTGGTCCCTCAGATTGGACTCGGGTGTCCGTCTTTAAGAGGTGATTACTACCACTAAGCTGTGTGTCCCGGATTGCTTTCAAGGTTTTTTTTTTGCATCTACGGATATAGGACTTTCAAAAAAACATAATGAGAATTTGCCACCCCAGGTGGTACCAATTGATGAACTTTTGGGGTCTGGCTCATGGACTAAATGATTTCCTAATTCATAACACATTCAACTGGTGAGGGGTTAGAAGCCTATTGAAGATAATTGCCCTCACGGAAATAGGGCGCGCGCCCTATTTAGGGTGCGCGCCCCATCTGCGCCCCAATTGCGCCCTACATGCGCCTTGTCTATCTACTGCGCCCTAATTGCGCCCCATTTCTTCATCCCATCCACCCTGCTGCGCCCTAATTGCGCCCTTCAGGAATGTGCCCTAGAAGCTAGAGATAGGGCGCGCGCCCTAACTGTACCTTATTTAGTTTGAAATTTTCTCTGATATTCAGACTGCGCCCTACTTGCGCCCTGTGGACATTGATGTTTTCTCCAAACTTCAGACTGCGCCCTATCTGCGCCCTGTGGACATAACTACTTTTTCGAGAACTCAGACTGCGCCCTAAATGCGCTCTCTGGACATAACCATTTTATCTAAAATTCAGAGTGAACCCTACATGTATACTTGTGCCTTCTGAACTTTTTTCACCAACATTCATTTAGCTAGTAATCACATATGCATGTGTGTCATTTTAAAGACGTGTGCATGCATGTCTTAGTAAAAAAAAGTTTTTCCCAAAAATTCAGACTGTTTGCTTTCTTCACTATTCTGGGCTATAAATTCATTAATGTAAAATTTGGACTTTCATACTAAATTTAATAACATTATTTCAACAAAAAAATCTGACTTTTACTTGAAGAAGCTATTGCTCCTTATCTGCGCCCTGACTGCGCCCTACCAGTACATGTACATGATCATTCATGCTATTATTCTCAGAGTGCGCCCCAACTGCGCCCTATCTGCGCCCTATTATCTGCACAATAGCATGTTATCTGATTAGTCAAAACTGTCACATGACCTTTATCTTATTGGCTGATATTAACAAAAGAAAGGCAGACATATTGGTTTTCAAAGAACCATTTTGAATTTGAAGATTTCATGCCCATCTAACAAGATTTTGGTGAGTGTTATACCTCTGTTTTGTGGATAGTGGATGATGTAAAGGGTTTCCGGTATGTGTAGAAGTAATTTGAAGAAAAAAACTCAAGAAAAAGTGAGCGACAGTGTCAGATGACCTAATGTACCAATTCCACAACAGCTGACTGTATAGTACATGCACATATATTTTCTAATAAATGTAATTCTAACCATGAATGCACATTGCACATGTAGATGAAAATAATATGTACCTGCACAGCAAAATTAGATTTATTTAGACTAGTTAGATGCCAATAATCATCTTTCACCTTGTATCTTCAATTTATGTACATGATAGATAGATAGATAGATAAACTTTATTTACTGAGGGTAGAACATGGTTAGCATGGCATGTATACTGTTCTGTTCCCCAACTGCGCCCCAACTGCGCCCTAATTGCGCCCCAAATGCGCCCTATCAGTACAACATTCATGCTATTATTCTGAGAGTGCGCCCTAATCGCGCCCCAACTGCGCCTTTTCTGCACCCCAACTGCGCCTTATCTGCGCCCTAAGACTGCGCCCCAACTGCGCCCTATTCTCTAATAGGGCGCATATAAGG
>JAVTVY010001186.1:0-35732 GCA_036873755.1 Hanleya hanleyi
CCTCGAGCAGTTCAGTGTCAGGAGTTGCAAAAAATTGACAAGCAGGCAAACCGGCTCTGCCACTGACGTTACATGGTGAGGAGCTACAAGTAGCAAAATCGTGTATTTATTTGATCAATGTTTGGCAGGCTGTTTTCGAACTTATATTCAACTAATCAATAAACGATCAAATAAACACAAGATGTCACTTGATTGGTTGCCACAAGATTGAGTTTGATAATTAGTTGATTAGCGATCGATCAATGTCTTAATCGATCAGCTTAATCTGAAAATATTCTCTCTGGTGTATCTTTTGTTGGTTTAGCTGATTCAATCACATTTTGTATTAATTTTCCCCTGATGTTACTCTCATGTGAATGCTGTTTATCAGTTTGTATCACTCCAATCAATGTTTATGTGTTTTGGTGCATTAATCCAGATATATCTTTCATGTTACAGCCAATAGATGTAGACCATACTTGACAACGCCATCGGAGGACGGCAACGATTACATAAACGCAGTTTTTGCCAATGTAAGTTCAGACTGTGACGTCGGTGTGACTTGCTGTGATCGTTGCACAGCTTATATTGCCCAAATTGTGACTCGCTGTGATCACTGCACAGCTTATATTGCCCAAATTGTGACTCGCTGTGATCGTTGCACACCTTATATTGCCCAAATTGTGACTCGCTGTGATCACTGCACAGCTTATATTGCCCAAATTGTGACTCGCTGTGATCACTGCACAGCTTATATTGCCCAAATTGTGACTCGCTGTGATCATTGCACAGCTTATATTGCCCAAATTGTGACTCGCTGTGATCACTGCACAGCTTATATTGCCCAAATTGTGACTCGCTGTGATCATTGCACAGCATATATTGCCCAAATTGTTACTAGCTGTGATCATTGCACAGCTTATATTGCCCAAATTGTGACTTGCTGTGATCATTGCACAGCTTATATTGCCCAAATTGTGACTCGCTGTGATCTTTGCACAGCTTATATTGCCCAAATTGTGACACGCTGTGATCTTTGCACAGCTTATATTGCCCAAATTGTGACTCGCTGTGATCTTTGCACAGCTTATATTGCCCAAATTGTGACTCGCTGTGATCTTTGCACAGCTTATATTGCCCAAATTGTGACTCGCTGTGATCTTTGCACAGCTTATGTTGCCCAAATTGTGACTCGCTGTGATCTTTGCACAGCTTATATTGCCCAAATTGTGACTCGCTGTGATCTTTGCACAGCTTATATTGCCCAAATTATAAGCGTCAGTTCCGACAATGAGTTTTCAGTCGTCGGCATCAGAAGAATTTCCGTGTCAAACTAAAGCAAAAACACAGAAGTTGATTTCCTGCAAAAGAGAAATAGTCAACAGTTTTCACGGATGGCAGAAATATATTTTGATGTTCTAATCGTAAAAGGGAATTTTATGCAAAGAAATTTTAATGGTTTCTAGAGTAAAATGGATCTCTGCCAGTCTTTGATTTTGACTCTCACTATGGACGTGTAAAACACATGACGTATAAACGGCCCCTAGTTCCGGGATGAGCAGAAACATACACAGCTGTAATGGATGTGGTTAGGGTTTAACTGTAATGGAGCTGGCTCTCAGTGGTCCTCAAAACCTTTTAGTAGATTTTAGTCAGAATTCGTCATTCGTCAGTTTCCACATACATGAACCAGCCGTTGGTGACTGCAGTACCTGGAATTGTATATGGCGAGTATAATATACCAAGGGGAAAAAAGCCAGTCGGATGAGCGAAAGGTCGACAGTTGTCAGTGGTGTCAGAAGTGTTTGGGAAGAACTCCTATGTTCCTATGCTCATTAAATCCTTATTATTAGTTTTGTTCATCAACTTGAATTCTTGTGTCCCTTCCAAAGTAGCCTAAGCACGCTCGATACAGTGGTTTCCATGATTGATACAATGGGGTTCATGATTGATACAATGGGGTTCATGATTTATACAATGGCGTTCATGAGTGATACAATGGCGTTCATGATTGATACAATGGCGTCCATGATTGATACAATGGTGTTCATGATTGACACAATGGTGTTCATGATTGATACAGTGGTGTTCATGGTTGATACAATGGTGTTCATGATTGATACAATGGTGTTCATGATTGATACAATGGTGTGCATGATTGATACAATGGTGTTCATGATTGATACAATGGTGTTCATGATTGATACAATAGTGTTCATGATTGATACATTGGTGTTCATGATTGATACAATGGTGTTCATGATTGGTACATTTGTGTTCATGATTGATACAAGGGTGTTCATGATTGATACATTGGTGTTCATGATTGGTACATTGGTGTTCATGATTGATACAATGGTATTCATGATTGATACAGTGGTGTTCATGATTGATACAGTGGTATTCATGATTGATACAGTGGTGTTCATGATTGATACAGTGGTGTTCATGGTTGATACAATGGTGTTCATGATTGATACAATGATGTTCATGATTGATACAATGGTGTTCATGATTGATACAGTGGTGTTCATGATTGATACATTGGTGTTCATGATTGATACAATGGTGTTCATGGTTGATACAATTGTGTTCATGATTGATACAATGGTGTTCATGATTGATACAATGGTGTTCATGATTGATACAATGGTGTTCATGATTGATACAATGGTGTTCATGATTGATACAATGATGTTCATGATTGATACAGTGGTGTTCATGATTGATACATTGGTGTTCATGATTGATACAATGGTGTTCATGATTGATACATTTGTGTTCATGATTGATACAATGGTGTTCATGATTGATACATTGGTGTTCATGATTGATACATTGGTGTTCATGATTGATACAATGGTGTTCATGATTGATACAGTGGTGTTCATGATTGATACAGTGGTGTTCATGATTGATACAGTGGTGTTCATGATTGATACAGTGGTGTTCATGATTGATACAATGGTGTTCATGATTGATACATTGGTGTTCATGATTGATACATTGGTGTTCATGATTGATACAATGGTGTTCATGATTGATACAGTGGTGTTCATGATTGATACAGTGGTGTTCATGATTGATACAGTGGTGTTCATGATTGATACAATGGTGCTCATGATTGATACAGTGGTGTTCATGATTGATACAATGGTGTACATGATTGATACAGTGGTGTTCATGATTGATACAATGGTGTTCATGATTGATACAATGGTGTTCATGATTGATACAATGGTGTTCATGATTGATACAGTGGTGTTCATGATTGATACATTGGTGTTCATGATTGATACAAGAGTGTTCATGATTGATACAAGGGTGTTCATGATTGATACAAGGGTGTTCATGATTGATACAAGGGTGTTCATGATTGATACAGTGGTGTTCATGATTGATACAGTGGTGTTCATGATTGATACAGTGGTGTTCACGATTGATACAATGGTGTTCATGATTGATACAATGGTGTTCATGATTGATACAATGGTGTTCATGATTGATACAGTGGTGTTCATGATTGATACAAGGGTGTTCATGATTGATACAAGGGTGTTCATGATTGATACAATGGTGTTCATGATTGATACCATGGTGTTCATGATTTAACGCTTGAGATCTGACATTCAATAATCAGCCGTCGTCCACGAAAGAATTCCCACGTCAATGAAGTCAATGTAATTTCATCTGGAATTGGGATTGTTCTCGTATAATGAGAATTATAATGCCTTTTCTGCTTGATTCCAGGGTTACCATAGACGGGATGCGTTTATCATCACCCAGATGCCAACACCCAACACGGTGGTAGACTTTTGGAGAATGATCTACGACCTTAACACCTATACCATCGTTATGATGAACGAGATAGATGACTTGGATAAGGTACGAGGATAAACATATCTCCAATAATGCTGATAGTAGGCTTCAGGTCCGACATTCGATATTCAGCCGTCGTCCATTATTCCGCGTCAATAATCGAAAGACCTATTTCGTATGAGACGGATAGCACCAATTTGAAATGTGTATGAAATAAAACAAAAACACATGGTAATTTTCTAGAAAATATGAGGTCACTTAAACTTAGCTCCGACATTCATATTCGGACAGAGATGACCGTCCTCTGGAGAATATTTATAATCACGATACCCTTTCCGATTAGAGCTATCTTTTCTGCACACTTGGGTAACATCTAATTACCCTATGGCGTTCTCTCTATATATGGTACAGACTTTTCAGTCACTGTGTTATGAACCTCGTCTCGCTCTTTATTGAATCACTGGGAGCACTGGCGGGCAGATTCTCTAGTACAAACTCTTAGTTTGATTATGGAGGTAGAAAACGGTAGTTTGGGCAGTAATCTTGTGTAGACCAGAACCTTGTTTATGTTGTTGTATAAATATGAGTCAAATCCAGGCTGCATAAATCTAGATGCATCTTCCATGGCCACTCAGTGGCGCATTTTTGCCAATACTGTACTTGGTGGTGTGTAGATTTATATCTCTTCATAGAAAATTTGAGAACCTGTTCTAATCACACCATACCCCGCTGCCGCCCCTCGCCTGCTCGTGATGTAAATTAAGACATCTTATCATATGATTCTTTGAAAGAAAGTTTTTTATTTGGAACTTGAAATTAGCGTTTATATTCCAGAGTTCTGCATTGTACTGGACGCTGGACACTTGTGGAGAGAGTTATGGTCCCTTTATCGTGGAGACCACGGCTGAAATCAAGTCCGATCCAAGTATTACAGTCCGAGATTTTACTATCACAAACACTGGGAATGTGAGTTGGGTTTTTGATAATACTGAACAGGTTAGAGATAACTGCCTCTCTAAAATTAAGCTTAATGGGGCAGTTTTTGCAGAATAAACTCAATAATATATTTAGCTAAGAAAAAATGTCTGATTTTGGAATGTTATGATGGATTGACCGAAAGCTGTTCAGTAAAAACGACCTTTTTTACGTCATATTACAGAGGTAGATATGTTAACCTGTTGAAAGCACTATCGCATATATGGCTATCTAATAAAGGCATTCGATAACATAGATCTCGTCAGAGAAATTTGCTCGGAAATGTATAGCAATTGGAGTATTCCACTCATTCATTCTCTTTAAACGGTATATAGATGATCTTCTATCTATTTGGATTTGAGAGGAGGAAAATGTGTATGTATTGGTATTGCACCAGCACTGCGATGAAAGCTACAAATCGTAATATGGCATTATACAGCATCTTCAGTGTTGTTTGTTCTTGTTTTCTGCAGCTGTAACTTATGAATGCTTTCTTTATCATGAATCGGTGTATTTTTGACTATTTTGCCAACAGCCAGGAGAAATTCCAAGACTTATCCGCCAGTTTCACTTCCATAGATGGTCGGAAGGAAGTGACATCCCCAGCTCAAAGATGGCGCTGTTGGACCTTCTCGGCATGGTCGAGGAGTGGCAACAACTTAACGGGAACCGACCCGTCACTGTACACTGCATGTGAGTATTGGTGTTGATATGATGGTGTCAGAGCTGATTAGAAGCGTCTGGTCCGTCATTCATAATTCAGCCGTCGTCCACTAAAGAATATCTGCGTCCATAATCCAAAGACCTATTCCATATTCCATATAACAGTATTAGCACCAAATTCAAAAGACAATCACAGTATACATAAACATAGGCTAGTTTCCTTCAAGAGAGAAGCGATCAACAGTTTTCAATGATGCCGGCAAGACATCATAACGTTCCAAAACTATCAAGTCCGTATCGCTGATCAGTATTTTTAATCCATAATATTCGTTATAACGTCGTCATCTAAAGATTGATGTATCTCAGTCATGCTTTAATTGTGACTGTTCATATGAGCATCATGAGGATCTTGAAGTACATTGGTTCATACGTCTCCTAGCCCCCGGTTAAGCGGAATTAGTCATATCAACGTAAGTGTATAGACACTCCAGTGTGTTGAGGGATGGCTGTCAGGTGTGAAACACTTGATTGTTCGATTCAAAATTTCAAGAAGCAATCGGGCACTTTCATTGGCTTGTGGGGATAATTGAAAGTAAACTCAACCAATCAAAGATTCTATGTAAATTTTCGTTCGTCATATCCGACATCCATTTGTCAGGCGTTGTCTAATGCAATTGCAGAACTTAAAACCATTTGCCGGTTAAAATAACTTGTTACGACATAAGATCTGATGTTTAATTCTTTGACTGGCTTCCAGAGTACGCACCAATACTGAAAATAGGAACTAAGAATGCTTGGTGTCTTGAATGTGTATTTTTCCCATGGTTGTCACGAAATGACTTGGAAATTGATTTGTATTAAAGAATACAGTCAGTGATAAAGACTTGCCGACAAGAACAGCATGATGTCTTGTGGGCATGATTGAAAACTGTTGCCCGCTTCTCTCTGACAAAACAGTAGATTTTGTTTGTATATGTTTCTATTGATATCTGGGTATTGACGACGAGAGTGTTTTATGAATTAGGTCAATCGTGGAAATTCTTCAATGTCGACAGCTGGCTATATGTCAGATTTGATCATCACCTCCGTACAACTGACGAGTATTTTTTAATTCAAATGAATTTCTGAGTCAATTTCCCGAGTGTATTGTATTTCAGTCGCGCTTTTATTGCGTATGTTCATATCATTCACGGGATCCAGGTCCATCGTGCCTACGATGGAATCTGGGGAATTATATGGGGAGTTCAATTATTGTCCCCCGATGCCCGAAGGGCTAAAGGGGGGCTACTGTATTGGGATCCATCCGTCTGTCCGTGCGGCGGGGCGTGTGTCCGTGCGTCCGTCCGACTTTGTTTCCGAAAAATAACTTCTGAAAAAACTGAATGGATTCTTTTCAAATTTGGTATGTGGGTTCCTCGCCTGAAGATCTCGCTTGGGATTGTTTTTCACGCCGATTCGCTTATAGGTGGCACCACCTGAGGGCCAAGTTAAAATTTGGTTTCTGGACAATAACTTTTGAAAACTTAAATGGATTCTTTCCAAATTTGATATGTGGGTACCTTGCCTCCAGATCTCGCTTGGGATTGTTTTTCACGCTGATCTGTCTATAGGTGGCGCCACCTGGAGGCCAAGTTAAAATTTGGTTTCCGGACAATAACTTACGAAAACCTGACCGGATTAGGACAGATTCGGTAATTGTGGGCACCCTGCCACTCGATCTCACATGGGATTGCTCTCCATGTCGGGTACTGAATGTTAGAGTTCCAAGCCAGATCAGTTGTTTCAACGTCGGGGGACTTCAGCCACTCGGGTTTTCCCTTATATGTGTTGTAATTCATTTATTTTTCTTCTAATTTGATGGCCGGCCCCCATCTGATGGGCACGTTATCATTATATTATTTGTTACTTGCTTCTGTTGTGCACTTGAACATCCAAAATGCATACTCGACCAGGTTTCATCGCACTCAAGACATTTGGTGATTGAAATGAGTTTATGTTTACACAATACATACCAACAACAAGTTTAAATTATTATATTCTGTGTAGCAATGTTCTGACACACTCATCGTAAGCCTCAATGTACAAGCCTTTTAGCGGCAAGGGTGTAGGCGACTGTTGATGTCACGTAACCAACTGGCGCCAATGAAAATTCAAATTATTACAACCGAAATTCAAAATACTACTAGCACATTGTTCACGCCGGCGTGTCAAATATAGACTTTAAATTTTAGTCACGCGAAACAAAGATATATGATTGGCCGCCATGGGATTTGGGAGACCCACACGCCCCATTATATGTAACGGCTGGGCCAGAGAGAACACGACAGGGCAAAGCTGTGCACTCACGACGATTTTTCATATGTACCACATGAATATCTTGTATTACACTGTTTTCATACATCCCAAATACATATGTATATCCGAGGAGTGAATATACATAGCACCTTGGGAAATCTTCAAATGTTTTGCTTACTCATTCATTCCACAGGAACGGTGCTAGCCGTAGTGGACTGTATTGCGCGATCAGCTGTATTTTGGAGAGGGTCCAACTTGACCAAGAGGTAGACGTTTTCCAGGCCGTCAAACAGCTCAGAATCAACAGGTCACAACTTGTAGAAAGCTTGGTATGTCAATTTGTCTTCAACAGGTCGGGGAAATGAGGGCTCTCCAGTTTTGGAGGAAAAAGTCGTTTTTCTTGAATAACTTGCAAATATGAACAAATTAGCATTTTTTTCTAGATGGCGCATAAATTGATATATAGTTACATATGTTAACACATTTTGCCATGGATAGGATTTTTGGTTAACTTGTTTGAACATGTTGAAATGGCAATTTGAAAAAAACAATAGATCGCTTTCTATCTCCTGAAGTGGATGGGCAACAATTTCTTCAAAGCACGTAAATCAATGTGAAAATATATGAATTTATGCGCCATTGACAAAACAAAATGAAAATTTATTTATATATTGATAAAGTTATTCAAGAAAAACTACCTTTTACCTCCAAAATTGGAGAGCCCTGATTTCCCCCCAACCTGTTCAAGTTAAACTGAATGTCCTTGACGGCGACTGCTTCAACTTATTGTTATCCTTGCAAGAAGTTAAGGATCTTGGGGGAAGAATCGTCATTTTTCCTTCATCACTCCGATGCAGTATCAATCTATCGAAACTATTATCTCAATATTATACTTTTAAATTCGAAAATGGGCCTACTTTAGGTTCGAGGCAGTTGTGGGAATATCGAATGCTTCTTATACTAGTATTAATTTTACTAAAATAAGTGTCTATTTCTCGAAAATTATTTCGCCTAGATGCCTGGAATTTGGCATGCAAATTGTATATTAAAATTCTTATTTCAATTCTGTTAGATGAAATAAAGGCTTACTGACTTAGTATCTCAATTCTACCGTAATTCTATATTTCAGGAACAATACAAATTTTGCTATGACATCGTCCTCGACTACTTGAATTTCCTGGAGAGAAGTTCGTGTCTAACATAGCGCCAGATTACCGTTGCTTTTACCATGAAAAACCCACTGCCAAACGAACGGTGCTTCCATGCAACTCGGAGACAATTGAGTATTAAACTGACTGATATACTCAATTGAGTAGATGTCCTGAAATCTCACCTGCATCCCAGATGCCTGTACTTAGGAATAGGGTGCTCATCTATAGGAATATGGTGCACATGTATCCAGAAGTAGCTTCGTATGAGATGTTCGCAGTTTCGAAGTGAGTGTAGGGCGCCTTTTGTAACAGTGAACAAACTACTCAACCAACCAAATATGCAATCAATCATAACTCTAATATAGAATCACACCGCGTTTGTTTGTTCGCACCAATATCGGTTCCATTATCCCCCTCTAGACCTAGATACAAAATAAAGTCATCAGTTGCTTTTCATGCGTTATCACCTGAGGCTCATGGAAAACATTAACTAAAGTTGGATTAAAGTTGGCCGCGGTGTGCGCTTATACAAAGACGGGACGATTGGCGTTAACAAAAGTGGATATTGAGGTTCTATGCCAAATATGGGTGACAAGAGAGAGATGTACGCTATGCTCGGAGTGTGTAATGAAAGGAAAGAACATCCCGAAGGATATCGATGTGTACTATTTTCAATCTATCCCATTTTGAGTTTCTTAACAAGGACGTGGCGGAGATTTGGTCTTGTTCACAAGTCTATCCATTCCGCATTTATATCGCAGTGTCGTGCCTCTATATTTCCAACGAGTGGAATTGCCAATCGATGGAATAAAGAGAGGCCGACCATCACCCAGTCTCTCAGGGGATAGCAAAGTGAACGGTTGACCAGAGTATATGACAAATTCCCCCATCGCGACCGGAAAAGGCGCCTTTTCGCGCAAGCGCTCGAGGGATTTCTTCCCGTGAAAGAGTATAAGCACTAAACAATACCAAACCCATCTATTGGAGAATTACCAGGAGAATTACCTGTATGACGTGGCCTTTGCCGAGAATGATTGACGGCTGTGGAATTGATTCATCGATAAACTTTACATCAGCCAAATTGTACAAAACACTGTAAATAGTCCAAATATCACGTGGTGTCGTTTAATTATGTATATCTACTAAATGCCAGTTTTTGCTGTTACCAGTGTGCTATTTACTATGTACTATTCATTAATATCACCATGACGAAATGGAATGCCATGTGTTATAATATTTTTCTCCCGTCCTTTTATTCCTGCTGAAATGTGTAAGAGATGTGATTAAATCCGCTCGCATATATATGCATAATATCGACTTTGTGATTTGACATATGGTTTTAGTCGTATTACTGCATTTCCGTTGCAATATCGGTTGTCGTGTATCACATATTAATAATTCGTGCATTGTTTGTGTTGACAGAAGTTTGTTATCAGGTTAAGCTGAAACAGCTCCATCTAGATATATCTGGCATTTTGAAAAATAAGCAAAGGGAGACCACTTTGTACAAACATTGATATTTGTGGTAATAGGGTAAATCTATACGCTTACAACAACATGGCCACGAACGAGATACGTTTGAATTGATTGGACTTCCAGATATTCCTGTTCCCCAGTACTTATTTATAATAATTTTCCATTTCCTTGAAATATGGTGTTCGATTTAATAAGATTCTCGTCGAAATTCTTTTTCGGCGGTACCGATAGCATGCATATACTTCCGGCATCTGATTTCCTATGTTTCAATGAACAGATTAGGGATACATAGAGACGTTTGCGATGTGAAGAAAACGGTCTTCGGGGAGGAATGTGTAGTTCCGAGCTTTCTTGGAAGCCAGTAGTGTAGAATAGACATTCATTTTTAACCCTTGACCAGAATTGGCCTTGGGGTATTGTCACTATCACGTACGCATGTCTGTGTCCGCTTCATCATTATCACCACACTTACAAAACACATGCAAGTTTGGTCATAGAACAGGAGTCTGACTCACCTTTGTTGGTTCTTAGTCACCAGTTGATTTGTAACCATATCTCAAGAATGATAAGGCATGGGTTGACAGAACTTTCATCAGAAACACATTCGATATTGACCTGGGTCACCAGATTGAGCATACAATTTGTCACCAATCGCTTGTTTCCATTTATTGATTGTTTCTCAATCCAGGCCTTATTTGAATAACCCCAATACCGAGGGGTTCTCGGTGCTTTGCGCGATTCACGTTTAATTTACTCGGGAATATTGCGAGTTACAGCAAATTGTAGGCTTACTGAATCATGTATATACATAATTAGATGGTTGTAGTATTGTAGTATGATCCACGACAGGGAAGGAAACTGTAGTTTATCTAAATGTAGAGCAACAATTAATACATGATGGATGTGCCAATGACCAATCGCTTCCAGTAATTTGATAGATTATATATAACTATAGTATAAGTTGTATTAAGACTGTGTTATACAGCGTGGTCGTCTTGTGCAGTTAGTGTATATGTTTTATATATACTTATATATTCACAAGGACTTTTGGTACGATAATACATATTTAAATAAAATCCAGTAAAAATTAGCTACAGTATTAGCTACATGTCACCCCGATGCTGCTGAGAGGTGAGTTGGATCAAGTGACTTAAAGACCCCTGATTGTTATAGATTTCCATCTCAAATTAATTGAGGGGTTTTCCATGTCCATGTTAATATTGCAACATACATGCATTGAACTTGACACACAAGCATTATTTATAGAATTCAGTCATATTCTAATCACACAATCATCAAATATTTAGGTTGGTCCACGTTACGTAACCGTCAGTTCAATGATCAGATAAAATAAATATAACTAAAATATAGCCCCACAGAATTTGTAACTTTGTCTAGCCAATCATCCTAAGCGCGCAGTTTTGCCTAGCCAATCAGATCCTAGGTGAATCGGTCGCCAACAGTCATCTAGAACGAGGGTTTGACTCTTTTAGACCACCTCTATGGGCACAAAAATGTATTCCATTTCTAGGATGCACCAATTCTTGTATGTTTGTTTTATAGTTATCCCTAATTCTTTACATTTAATCTGGAAATCTGGAAACTCTAACTATGCAAAATATCTACTGGGGCCATGCGGGGAATTTGCAACAATATGACAATATTTGTTTGCGGAGAACATTAACCAGTGCCTGCATGTCTTCATACAGCCTTTATAAAAGGCGAAAAATACCATTGCCCGAACGTAGGACAGATGTAGTTTATAGTCGAATAGGTTGAATGCGAAAAGCTTGCATAATAGTAGGTGAGAAATGGGATCGGACGGGGCATAAGTCCTGTACTGGCTGGTGATAAACTAAAGCGACCCGTTTATATGGGTAAATAGATATGTCCCAGTGAAGAACAATAAAGTGGGTGCCTGGTCTGTGAAGGTAGTCTCTGTGTCGTTTCCCTCGCAGTTCTTCCTATGCCTATCAATGGGAAACTACTTTTTAACCGGCAACAAATGACAGATGTCCAACTAAAGGTTGCAAAAAAGAAATATCTATATACGATAAGCACATCATTGTGATGATATGACGCCCTTTTATACAATTTATGTCAGTTATCGGTTAAAAAATACCTGGCAAAATATTAAAATAGGGTTAAGTGGAATGAACGACACCGAGATTGCTGCCACGCACTTGCTCCACTGCTGTTCTCTGACTGTCCATTGTTGTTGTGTTAATGTGGATTGGGTGGGGGAGGGATTGTAGGCCTGAAACTTGACGGTTTGTCTCTCACCTAATCCGTGTTTAAATGTTCGTCAATGTTCGTCAAATGGCAGTTGGGGTTTATTAAAATGCTATATAATTACCCTGCCATCTCTCTGATATAACACGACGTGTCAGTCTTGTAAGCCTTTAATCTGATACGTCAGACAGGACGTCACGCCCTGTGGTACCTGTGCAGTGCGTTGACAAATTAATGATGTATTATATTAGCGATGTTAGATTTCAGGATAATAGACCCAAAGCCTGATGACGTTTTTTCCATCTTTCACGTGATCAATTGTCATTAATTTAATTGACAAGGCAAGTTACAGGTACCCACAAGGAGTGAAGTCGGGTAACACAACACACTAAATTAAAGCTTACAGGACTTGCAATTCTGGCTTTGCCAATCCAGAGATTTCACGTTGGAAATCAAATTGATGTCGTGTTACATGAAGGTGACGGGGACTCGAAATACTTTATTATGATTCTCACGTGCCATTTGTCATAGACGTACATTGCATCACGGGATACATGTGGGATAAAACGTCATCAGGTTTGAGGTCTATGGACACTTAACATGTGGATGAATGGATGCACACCTCGTCACGTGATTGTAAACGGGATAAAACGTCATCAATGTTTGGGTATATTGGCTCATAAAATGACGGTAGTGTTAGGGTGTAACACAAGTTTTCTCGATTTGTAACCTTATATATGATGTCGAGAGTACTCGCTGAATGTTATCGACTAACTTACTATGAATTTGTACAAATTTTGTAAACTTGCGAAATATATAGATTTAGATTCGTAGTATCGAGTTTATGCATTCGATATTCTCTATTTTGACAAAGTTCATTTTCAAAATATGTGTACATATTACTTAGACCATGAGAAAACTTATACCCATTATATTTGCTTCTGTTAACTTATGAGTTCGTCTAGTCATTGGAGACGCCATGTTAACAATGTAGTCGTATAAAGTACTACACTGTTATAATATTTCTCATTTATTTGTTGTCTCAAGGTTTTCGTTAAGGAACATCTCTAATAAAATGATATCTTACGAATTTCGGTATTCCTCGTATTATATTTGAGTAACGGAAATTTTTCCTGATTGTTACAGCTTTCCCATCTGCTTAGTTCAAATGGTTATAGAAATGCATTTGGTGTACGAAGATGCCACTGCACCGGAGCATTGAAAAGTAGATTCAAAACATGATTGTGTTGTTTTAACATAAGTTTGTTTTTAAACTAAATGTTTTGGTTGTTTTTTAGGCCGTCTCTACCAGTGCAAACGATCTGGACCCTATCGTTGTACAGACGGTATAGAGATCGTTGGCACTGGTAGAGACGTGTTTGGATAAAACCGTGGTGATGATGTCACCATCGCAATCTTCCGGTTAGTTAACGCATGCGCGTCCGACCAACTTAGAAAGTTTAAACGGTGTGAGTCGAGGAGAAAATGGAACAGGTGCGAGAGAAAAGACCCCAGAAAGGAGTACCTTGAGATAATCGTGGTTGTAAGTATAAAGTTTTCCTTCCCAAGTATATAAGGTATGAGTGGCGACATTTGGTTGATTGATTCGTCTGCCGTGCTCTATTGTCCGCTACATTTTCTGGTCAAACTCGTCCTCCTAAATGATATCGAGCTAGGTCTCTCCTCCTTTATCGGGGAAAGAACTAGGTCTAGGGCCTGTATAGTCCCACGGCAGAGTTTTGGGGATTGTTTGTCAGGTATAGGTCTACGATAGCTGCTTTCATAGAGGTTTCATCGATTTTATTCATAACTCCTGTCTTTCAAAAGGTTTCTTGCAATTGAGTCCGAGGACTAAAAAAACACATTTGAATATGATAAAACTGAATAAACGAAAGCCAGAGTTCGGAATACGGATAATTGGATTCCATAAGATCAAAGCTCAAATTGCGAAGCTGTCTGAGCTTTCCCTAATAATCCGTCTGTAGCTCTGGAAATTAAACATTCATAGACACGCGGAATGTGCATGCACGTGATCGGAGTGATCGAGGTATCAATTTCAATCCCTAACCAGCGTTACGAAATTAGATTGTTACGTCTATTGCATATTATTTTTCTGCATGTTGACCCGATGAACTTGGTGAGAACTGTGCAAATGAATCCTGATACATGATCGAGTCGCGATATAATATTTAATAATTGCCCCCCAGTGAACACACCGTCCGCTATCAACAGTTGTTAGCTTTCGACTCCGAGGCTGAAGTGTTATGAAATGATAGATCGAAAATATGTGATCAGTGACTCACAGCGCCAGTGTGGCTAGACTTGGATATCGACCGTTTATATTCGAAAAAAGGCACAGACTTTCGACAACATTGTCTAGTGATGTTGAAAGTTCTCTGTTGTAAAATGTCATATTCTAATAGACTTGGAATCTAATGACGCGTTATACCTCTTCTATCCTATGTTGCAATGTATATCCATGACAATAAAATGGCAGATGAGGATCATAAAAGAATTGAATTACTCTGCCACATCCCGCCTTTAATTTTGTTTGTCCGGTCACATACATGTCCTCACACCTTGCGGCATCTGTACTGTACATTGACAAAATTATTGTCGTGTTATATGAGAGATGTTGGATTTCAGGGTAATTGACACCTGTCATGTAGATGAATGGATGCACTCTTCTTCTCGTGAATGTAAGAGGGATAACACGTCATCAGGGTGTATATGTCTTTGACAAAAGTAAACATGTCAACAAAAACAAAATCAGTTTTTGTATTCTCTCTCTCTCTCTCTCTCTCTCTGATGACCAATTTTAGTATATCGCACATTATCCTGATTGTGACGAGTTCAGTACTCGCCAGGCTGTGGGTGTGTTATTCCGATTCTCTTTTGTTGAAGTGGAGGATTGTGGGGAAAAGTCAAAGTACATTTTGTAAAATTCTGTATCTGCGAGGTCAATAGATGACCATCTTGAAATTTGAAAGTCTTCACCTTCGATATGTTTTGTAAGAAGTCTGTCAGTCTAGAATTATGACACTTGGACACTTGGGTACCACCTGGCATTTCAACAACACACAGACAGCGCCCAAGTGTGTGTCTCGTGCCGCATCTGCCTCTATATCATGTATGGGTAATTTTCATTATCCGTTCTCAGTTCTGAGGAAAACTAATTTTGCGTACACACGTTCACCGTATTTTCCTATTTTTAATTCTCTGTTCTCTGTTCCACCAAGTTATAATTTTGCGTTCCTCGTTTTGTGAGATTCGTTATTTACGTTCCCGTTCACACCGTCACTCTCGTATAAATTGCTTGCCTGCAAGAGGGGACTTAACTCTAGCGGATTCAGCTCTTCTGTGTATTTTGTTTACAGTTTTGGAGTATATAATGAAATATGTTGTCAACTGTGGACATTTTCCAACGTTTTCCTATGTTTACTCCGCTGCATGTACTGACATTATTAAACAACACTATGAAACAGCGTGGTAGCTAATAAAGATACACTTGAATTCTTCACGAATTGTTTCTTCTTCGTTCTTCGTATTTGGATTATTTTTTTCTTTTTTCTCCGTACTAGAGATTTTTTTTTTACGTTCACACGATCGCTTACCCCCCTTGCCCCCCCCCCCCATGTATATGTATATAAATATTGCAGCTGTTGACTCGACTGTATCTTTGTCTTCTGTAGGCCTGAGACTGTTTCTATGCCATCATGTAATGTACATACATGACGATTAAATAACAGGTTGGGATCAAAATAATACAATTCAGTTAATTCACCTCCCTCATATAACACGACATACATTTAATTGCCAACGCGAGATCCCTGGACTGTCACTACCGGAAGTGAAGTCTTCCAGGCTTCAGTTTGGTGTTTTGGGTTACATACTGGACTTCACACCCTCCGGCACCAGTGTGGTGCTTCGACAATCAAATTAATGTCGTGTTACATAACCACACCCTGCATACCAAACGGCTGCTCCAACTTCCGCCGGAGGGTGAACTTCCACCGGGGGGAAATTACAAATTTGAGAAGCTAAGTAAGTTCAGATTTTTCATTTTTTTGGTAGTTTTCACGTATTTACTACTCGAAAATTTAATGAGAAAATGTTCTCAAGGGGACGTGTTAGCAATTCGTGTGAAATTTTCAACTCGTCCTTGTATTATTTTTTAATTACAATTCATTTTATCTGACATTAAGAGCTATATTGCAACATAACAGTGATTAGATGCTTAAAAAATCATCTATTTGTGTAACATCCGCCAAGTAAGTTATAGATATATGAAGAGTAGTTCCTTAACAGCAGGCTAATAGCTTGCAGTTTCAAATAGTTCAATCTACTTCGGTCAATGTTAGTTTTTCTAGCTCATGCATGTTCGTATATGGTACAAATACCGCCGGAGGAGCATGTCTCGAAGATATGATTGCTGCCGGAGGATCTAATCTCTAATTGCGTTTGTCTATGTACACGATCAGGCCACTTTACTATATGGTAACCATGCAGACATAGCCATGATCATCACTAATTCTATCCTCGACATTTACGCTCCATCGTGCCAACTCGTGTATTGGCCTAGGTGTTCTCGTCAGCATTGTAATTTTCCGGTCTGTGTGGCAAATCATTCTCCCCTGTGTCAGAGTTTGTAACCCCCTAAACTGTCGGTGAAACAGCGATATTTCTGACAGTATGAGGTATACAATCTGATGCCGTGAGAATGTTGCGAATGTGTATCCGTCAGATACAGTCTAGGTATCGGATAACCCTCAAACAATTTGAGAGCATTTATTTAGAGCACCATTAAGCGTTTCTGAACAAGAAGTACCGTAATAGATAACAATTTCTGAGTTTATTGAGTTGTTTAAACTACACGATTTATGGAAAAATTAGGTAATAAAGATAGGTGGCAACTCACTAGGTTAGCGTTACACTATGATGAAGATCAAAGCAGTGATGCGAACAATGTGACGAGACAATAATAACATAATGACTGAAAATAAATACGAAATGGTAAATATCGTAGCTAGTAGGCCTACTCACCACGGCATGTGCAAGAAACCCAGTCCCGGCTCACGTACGGCTCTCCAGCCGGTCCAAATTTAGCATTGTTCGAGATGGGAGGTCCGATTATAAACTGCTATATCTGAATAAATATAGGTTCCCCCAAACGTATTTACCCCTACAAAGTTTCGACAATATATCACCTTCCCTATGGTACAAATTAATGTAATTTATGATTTTATTTGGCGGATCTTAATTCGATTTAAACGAAGTAGTAGTGTGAATCCCTTCTCCATGTTAAACGAATGGGAGAACGACTTGACCGACAGCATAGGTCTACAGAAGACGATTGATTTCATCCTCTTGCATTACCAATGAAACATTTATTTCCCCCTCACCAGAAAGACAAAGGTTTACCTGAAAATTCATGTAATTGTATTTGTGAAAGAAATATGAGAAATTACGTCAAAACACTTTTGAAAGAGAGCGAAATTCAGCTTTTTTGGCGGAGTCACGTTCGGCTGAACACCTACGGTTGTGTCTGATTGGACGAAAATTAATATGCTGGGCAGCGGCCTGAGGTCAACATATGGTCAGCGTATAGCGTGTGCGAGTTTAGTCTCATTGATATATGACTGGCTTTCTTTGGTAGGCCTTATGTTTAGAACTGTTCCAGGCGATGATACGGTCCAACTATTGTGATTCAAGCGAGATTTAGACCTCAGACCATAAATGACGAGGAGTTGTGTGTTTAACTCCGTGGATTTAGTTTAAAGACGTTCCTCACCTTTGCTGATGCGCACAACGTCGCGCATGTATTTATAGCGCGAATGTCAAATGACGTTGCATTAGGTAGTCTCCCTTTGATCACGCTGCTAACAGCACACGCCATAGTAACGTCAAATGATTTCCGGCCACTTTTAGAGGAAATCTGCGTCGAACGATGTTAGAAGTCAAACGAGTTCCGTGACCCCATTATTGGATGGGAATCTGACTATAACAGTTCGACAATTCCATGAGCAAATTGTCATTGAATTCAGATGGAAATGGTCCAGTCTGAAAGACAAAGACCACGTGAACATGAGTAACGCCCATTGATATTCGGTGGTGTGTGAAAAATTTTGGAGCAAAATCGTACAATTTAAATTTCATCATTTTTTTTACAAATTAGACAAAAACGCCCCATAGGTGGCGTCATGAGCTTAAAAGTGAGTTCGATGACTTAGTAATTTTTTTATCGAACTGAATTTGTATATTTCCAAGGTACATCCGTGCAAAATTTGGTGAAATTCTGACGATGATTTCTTGGGGTTAGGAACGTCCTTTTATTGGGCATAAAGATTGTGGTTCAAGCCAGATTTAGATCTCAGACCATACACTTCGAAAGAAATTGTGTTGAAGCCATTTTAGCACCAGAATTGTGTTGAAAATAACACAAATTGTGTAAGAATCAAGACTAATTTGTATTGAACTCAACACAATTGTGTGTTGATATATTAAGTTTAACACAAAACCATGTTGATTTCAACACAAAACATTTTGTGTTGAAGCCATTTTAGCCCAAAATTGTGTTAAAACAACACAATATTTTTCGCAGTGTAAATGGTGTGTTTAACTCAGTGGATTTCGCTTTAAAATAGTATCTTTTTCATTTGTTAGATGGATTCAATATTAAGTGAGGACGATACATTCATTTACCGAGGCCAAGAAGAGACAGTGGTACTCCGGCGGTAATTGTATCATATTATTATTGACTCCGGCGATAGTCAGATCTCACTCCGCCGTATGTTGTATCACCACTTCCACACAGGTCATACTCATGCGTCTTAAAATCATCGAAATTCTTCCTTTTCACATATAAATATCATCTTGCCATTAAAAGGCAACCTCGTTTACATAACGATCGTAGGTATATTCTTGATTAATTAGATAAAATGCATATTTGATGTAGTTTTTCTAAGAAAGGTCTCTAGATTCGGCTTCTAATGGATGTAATTGTCTATTAAGAATTATCCCGTTCTCAAAAACACGTCAGCTAGTTAAATAAACGTACCATCTAACGATTGAGACAATTTGGTATTGTTGATAGGGTATGGTTCTGACATACCAACGTCAAAACCAACAAGTTGTCCTTCCATTTTTCACGCCCTTCCCTCCGGCGGAAGTTCACCCTCCGGCGGAAGTTGGAGCAGCCGTTTGGTATGCAGGGTGTGATAACCGATATCAGATTTCAGGATATTTGCTCTCCGTGTCATGTAGTTGAATGGATGAACATATGAACATTTTGTGATTTAGACTGAGGGATAAAACGTCCTCAGGGAGGAGGTGTATTTCGAGCGAACAACAGACAAAACTACCAGCATGCAACAAAGTATCAGTTCAGTTCGAAGCCAGCTGTTAGGATGTTGTGCTGTACTGGTCACATAATCATGCAACCGTTTTTTTTTTTTTTATTTATTTATTTGTTCTTCTCTCCACGTTCCATCAGTGCCGCAAGTATATCTATCCATGTTATTCTTGGTCTTGTATCTTGCAAAAGCATGGAAAATTACTGTACTAAATGCTCAATGTCGGTCCAAGGATAAAAAGAAAACTTATCGTTAATTGCTTGATAATGTGATGTCTAGCACTGTAATATCACTTGTCTTTATTGCACCAAGTAAGCGTCCTGCCTTTGTCTTGTGCGCTGTTCTCAGTGTTTCGCAGGGTGGATGACGGGTGTCTGGTTCCATGCTGCTTCAAAGATCTCTCTTTTCAATAGCAGAAACGCAATTTGGCTGGGTGGTGCTTAGTTGGTTCGTCGCGATATGACTGGAATAGGGTTGAAAGCGACGTTAAATTCTATTCTCTCAACCCTAATTGAGAAGAGTCAACTGTGTCACGGTGCAAGATGGGTAATCCATGGGACCTGGGAATGCTGCCGTAGAGACATACTTCTACTTTGATAAACTTCTTGTCCTGCCTTATGCTAAATTAAATTGACCAGAATAATCTATCGTGCTGCTGTCATATGTGGGCCTGGGCAATTTAAAATACCATCTAGTCATAACTAGAAAAATTCGTGCGAGCTGTTTGCCGATATTCCATAATGAGTCAATCACGACAATTCTGCCAGTTCCATTTGAAATTGATTGACGTTTCGTTCGCGGATATTTACAATCTTTCCGCGAGACTGTACGAACCATGTCCAGACATGACACATTATTTGGAAACAGTTTCACTATATTTGTTCACTATATTTTTTTCACTTGCCCATGTATGCAATTACAAGGGGCGTTATTTAAAGTTGTTTCTCCCTGATTGGCTAACAGATGTAGTTTGAAATTCGCACGGGATTTATATAGCGCTGATGTGAGATATAATAATCCGTGATATTATAAATATTATATCTGAGTTTACTGAGATTGGGCCTGGGGTTTTTGTCTTTTTTCGACGATGACTTGGGGTTCCAAAGGATGGGCACACCGAACGAACCTTCAACGCCGATCTGAACAAGCCATACATTCAATGGAACAGAAGACAGATCCCTGCAGGATCAGGTTTGATAGATGGGATCAGCGAAAAATCTGATTACCGTTTTCCGATGATTTCGCTTATATCCGCGACTTTTTGCGTGTAGTCCTGGCCCTTGGAGACCAATTCCATGAAAGTGAAACTGATCCGAATATTATTAACTATTACCGCTGAATTTCAACACAACTCTCAGTCCATTCTCATTGTACATACACCCTCAGAAATACTCGGGGAATAATCCTGAATACATCAGGCTGCACTTCCACAACTCAATTTCAGCGATTTTACCTGAAATCTAGAGATAATTTCCTGAATTTCAGAAAAAAAGATCGCTGAATGAGAGGATTTTCCGTGAAATTGAGGTAAATTTACCACCCTGATTAGTATTCCCGGCCTTATTCAGGTACGTAAAATCCCCTAAAATTCAGGTGATTTGGCTTTAATTCATGGGTGATATATCTGAATTTCAGGAAATTATCCCTGGATTTCAGGCAAAATCCCTGAAATTGAGTTGTGGATGTGCGGCCTGATCTTTTCAGGATTATTCCCTGAATATTTCTGAGAGTGTATAGTGCGCAATAATGCATGGTATATGTAGGCGTCAAATTCTACAATCTGCCATTTAGATATTCACGAGTCTAGTCGGGTTAGGACGTTAGCTACATTGGGAAATTACATCTAAAGATATCCGTCACATCAAGTGATGTGCTTCATCATCACTCTATGGAATGACCTGGGGTTTCCTGTCATGTAACATTTTATTTAGATATATTGCTTGAGTGGTGTTTAGAAGTTAATCGATACTAACACAAACACGACATTTATGGTTCCCTCTCGGCTTTCGTAGTTTGCATCTACAGAGAGCTAAATTTTGCATCTAACCGGTCTGCCACCACATATAACTGTTCCGAGTTCTGAAAAAACAAAAAGCACTAGAAATGACTCAAATCTTCTGAGGCCAATATTCCTCGAGAATTATTTCTCTGACAGGGGAAATGAACGCGCTAATATTAGGTCCATTTTATATATGACAGGAAATGTCGAAGGCCCCCTGTGGAATATGGAACTTCTATATAACACTATCAAATAGGAGATTTCGAATACTGGTAAATTATCTCATAAAAGCGAATCAATAACAGCGTCGCCAGTGGTATGTGCTATATACATATTCCCTTTCGTATTCAATCAGATAGGCCACTCTGTCCGCAGACAATGCGGCCTTATCCGGAACTATATTATATCAGCTTCCTATCGACTAGGGTCTCTGAAGCCACATGCAAGTAGATTCAATACGGCTAATTTCATCCGAAACAGTGCAACACCGGTATGGAATCGGTGTATTATGTACAATTATTTTATAAATATTTATTACCGGTACTCCAATTAGCTTTTGATTGTATAGTACATCTATGAAGAATTAGACTATAGTATAGTTTTACGCTATATCCTCTCCGTAAAACATTCATGTATCTTGTCAATACCATTCAATTTTAATTCGTCGCACTGTTGTGGCCTAGTGGTTAGAGCGTCCGCCTCGAAAGCAGGAGTTCCCCGAGATCGATTCCGGGCCCACCCGTATACATAAAACTTGTTGCTCCCTCACTTGGCGCTCGGCTTTAATAGTTTTATTGCTGGTTGTCCAGTCAGGATAATTACAACACATATAAGAGAAGTGGGAAGAGGTGCCGACATACTGACAGAGCCAGATTACTTCACAGTATAGTTTTCTGGTTAACCTATTCTAAAGCACATACCAAGAATCTAACGATTAGTGATATGTGTTGTATCTCAGGTACGTTTTGTATTGTACCTGTTCATGTGGCAACTTGGATGACATGACCACGCGGCCCCTAGCACCGGCATAAGCGGTATTAGATAATGTGGCTGGGCGAAGTAAAATATCTGATGCGACAGAATTCCCTCAGCTTTGTCTCATTAGTGGCCCTTCATGGCCCATCTTTAGTAATCCGGATCATGTTATTAATGTGTGGTATCGTAGCATATTGTCATCTTCTGAAATCAGGATAGATCAGTACGAAATAATTTTAATATTTCAAAACGGCCGCAACGGAGTAATCTCTGGAGTTGACACTAAGAAATTGTCAGAGCAGAGACCATTCCGAAGCAGTCTGACACAGCCTGTAGTTTACAGTCCAGTCCAGGTAAATCCTAAATCTTCGAATCCAAACACATCGATGTTTGGAGGATGTGCATGGCCAATCATTTACCGCCCTGGTGTTTTTACACAGTTGTCACAAGGCGCACTTTTGAGCTTTTTCAGTTAAAACAATTGCGGGTGAGATAAGCAGAACCGATAGTAATAATAATAATAATAAAATCTTTATTTAGACTGGGTAGCTTGTTTAGCAAGAGCTAGTCTTCCACAAGGCCCAGTATAAAAATTTAGTACTGTACAAAACACTGCTAAAACATTTAAAACAACACACATTTAAAAATAACTATATATACACAATATACGGTAATTAATTAACTTAAAATCATGACTGGGTTAAGAATTATTAATGTTTCTTCGATTTTAAGAATTTATACTTAAAAGACTGAACTGATGGAGATTCTCTAATATCAATGCCGAGTTCATTCCATACCCTTGGGGCGTAATACTTAAAACTTTTCTTAAACATTTCGGTCCTCGGACGAGGTACAATGAGATCGCCACGGGTCATGGAACGTGTGGTTCTCTGTCTTTTGATTTTGTTCATGTACTCACTGAGGTAAATGGGAGACAACCCATTCACAGCCTTGTAAACAAGGACTGCTTTATGCAGTTCAATACGGCCTGAGAGCGAAATCCACTTCAGTTGCGCGAACATATCTACTGACGGAGTATGGAAGAGGACCTGAAGAATAATCCTCGCCCCACGTTTCTGCAACTTAAGCACACGTTGTATCTGTCCTTGGTCACATTTACCCCACACAATATCACAATAGTCAATGGTAGGTTGGATTAAACTGTTGTACAACATTTTAGAAGTTTCCACAGTTAATAAATGACGGAGGCGTTTCAACATACCAAGTTAACTGGATGTTTTCTTACACAGATAATCTACGTGACCTTTAAAAGTTAACTGTTCGTCGATGAAGACACCGAGTAGCTTGGAGGAGTTGAATCTCGACAATTCCAGCTCTTTGATCTTGAGACTAATATTTTCCAATTTACAACATTTGCGCATCGATCGTATAACCATATAATGCGTTTCTGGAATATTAACATACATTTTAGTTTTCCGGATCCAATCAACAATGTTATCAAGCCCGGTTTGTGCTTGGATAATCGCAGTTTGTAAACTTTCGTGGGAAGTGTGAATTGTTGTATCATCGGCAAAACTGTTGATTTTACACTGCTACACCAAATCTCCAAGGTCGTTCATATATATTATAAACAACAGGGGACCAATATGGATCCCTGGGGAACCCCTGTTCGGATAATCCTAGGTTCCGACGTGGAACCCTTCAGAGAGACACATTGCTTTCTAACGTGAATATATGACGTAAACCAGGCGTGTGCGCTGCTGGTTACACCGTATGATTTGAGTTTGCAAAGTAGGCGTTCATGGTCAACGGTGTCGAACGCTTTTCTAAGGTCAATCATGATCGCAACCGTAAATTTGCCTTTATCAATGTTTTCCAGTAGATCGTTATACAGTTTGGTCAATGCAGTTGCCGTTGAATGATTTTTTCGAAACCCTGACTGAGACTTGGAAATCAAGTTATTATTTTCCAGGTATTCATAAAAGGCATTATGCACTGCTCGTTCGATGATCTTACTCACAATAGGAAGTATAGAGATGGGCCTGTAGTTATTTATATCAGTTTTGTCACCATCCTTGTGAATAGGAATCACCTTTGTCGTTTTCCAGTCCACTGGAACTGATCCCGTTTGCAGGGATAAATTTATAATCAGTGTTAGGGGTGATGAGATAACAGGTGCAGCAATTTTCAGCACCTTGGCACTGATATCGTCGAATCCTGTCGATTTATTCGGATTCATATTGTTTATTTCACCGAAGACAAACTTTTCCGAAACTTCGGGCATGGAAAACTGGATTCCGTCGGGTATTCGATTGTCAAACACTTCAGATTCCTCATCACATGACTGTGAGTCGCCCGATAATTTCTTCCCAATGTTGACGAAATATTCATTCATCGCATCAGCGATTTTTATGGGATCGCTAATTTCGTCGTTGTTTATATAGATAGATAGTTTATTCCGATGAATTGTGCCCCAGAACGGCATAGATACATACATACATACATAATATACAGACATAAGCTTACATAATATACACAGTAAAATAATAATTAAGGTACACACACTAAAATACCTCATTAAAAACTTGATGACGGATATAAGCCTTTTCTTTGGCTGCATATTGGCACGGATATATATTAATATGTTCCAGCTTTACACAATGGTAATGTTATGCAGTATTCAATTATCTGTAGTACTGAAGCAGTCATATACAAATTTTGCTACATTCTTGGTAATTATTTTGTCTGAGCAACTTAAAAGTTTTATAAAAAGATCATCATTTGATATATTGGATGTAACACTAACAGATGACTCAATATTCTTCAACAATATATCCTGATGTACATTAAAAGCAGTACAGCACAATAGGAAGTGTTTTTCATCCCCAATTACCTGACAAGTTGTACACAGTCTGTCACATCTGGGAGTCTTGGTATACCTGCCACTTTCTACTGGTAGTCTATGTGCACCAATTCTTAATTTTGTTAGTGTTGATCGATGTTTATAGTTGTTCACTGATAACAGAATATTCTCGAAGCATGGGTATTTTTTCACCAGCTTATAAGTATCGAGTTTGCTGGACATATTTAATTGTTCTTTCCAAGTGCAGACAAATTTCTCTTCCAGCTGTTTTTTAATGTGCTTATTTGTAGCATTAGGGATTTTACACCCAAGATTTTCCTGCAGATATGATAGGAATTTGTATCCTTAAGCACATTTTTGATATACCCGACCCAGTTATTACAGTTATTGACTCTATGGTCCTGACTCTGCTCAATGAATGCCTTATACAAAAGCGAGTCTGGATCAGATTGAAGAATATGGCTCAAGTAATTGACACTGTTCAAAATAGCCTTTATCTTAAGAGGTGATCTCCCCAGTTCACCTAGAGCAGCCAGGTTCACTGCCTTTGAGTGAACCCAAGGATACTCTTACACAATTTAATATGAACACTCTCAGTGTCATTTGCCAAGTTAACCAGCTTGTTTACATCCGTGGATAAATTTAGGTACCCAATCCATATTTCGGATCCATAATTAAGGATAGGTTGAACCATGGAGTCAAATAACGTACAGGACAGTTCTGGTCTAATGCCATTGAGGTTAAGTGCATGTCTAATTGCATACAATGCTTTGCTTACTCTACATGCCAAATTTGAAATGGCCATATTAAATTTGCCATTGTTATGAATGACTAGCCCTAAGTATTTGTATGAGGTCACATTTTCCAGTTATTCACTTCCAATTGTGAAACATGGATTCTCCTTCTTGCTTTGGCCAAAAATCAATATTTCAGATTTTGATTTATTAACGGAGAGCCCCCATTTTTCAACGTAGCTATGGAGCTTGTCAAGCTTGGCCTGTAGATCACATTTACTAAGTGACAGTAACACAATATCATCAGCATAAGCTAGGCGAATTGTATCAATTTGCGCTGTTTTAGAAGAAGTGAGGGTCGATTTAATAGTTTTCCACAGAGATATTGGGTCATATCTATTTTCTTCAATCATGCACTTGTAAAAATCACTTTTCACACGGCGGGTGAATCCTACTAAATAGTTCCGCTGGCGTTTGAAAGCTGCAAACAAGGATACATCTCCAGACGAGTCAAACTTTTTGAGAAGATCATCGCGCTTGCGCATTTCATTTATAACGTCGTCATTTATCCATGGTTCTGAACCTTCCTTGATCCTCCTTTTACGCAGAGGAGCGTGTTTATCTAATATGTCCAAAAACAGTTTCTTGAAGGCGTTCCATGAATCTTTCACTTGAGCAAATACATTTATTACATTCCATGGCGCCGCGGACAAATCAGCTAGAAACTGGTCACTGTTGAAGTTCTTCATACTCCTGTATTGTGGATGGATGTACTTGGGCACTCCATCGCACCGCGATGGGCACAGGATTGTATAGTTGTATGTTCAGAGGACTTCTGAATATTTCCTTGGAATTTACGCACAGCGTACATCAACATTAACAACACCTGTTTGCAATACATTTCCTCTGTGCGTCACATAAATATGGTCGATAAGTGTCTGACTCTTGCCCGTTATAACTGTTCTGAGTTCTGAAAAAAACAAAAAGCACTAGAAATGACTCAAATCTTCTGAGGCCAATATTCCTCGAAAATTATTTCTCTGACAGGGGAAATGAACGCGCTAATATTAGGTCCATTTTATATATGACAGGAAATGTCGAAGGGCCTCTGTGGAATATGGAACTTCTATATAACACAATCAAATAGCATATTTTGAATTCGGGTAAATTGTATCATAAGAGCGAATCAATAACAGCGTCGCCAGTGGTATGTGCTATATACATATTCCCTTCCGTATTCAATCAGATAGGCCATTCTGTCCTCAGAAAATGCGGTCTTATCCGGAACTATATTATATCGGCTTCCTATCGACTGTGGTCTCTGAAGCCCCATGCAAGGAAATTCAATACGGCTAATTCCATCTGAAATAGTGCAATACCGGCATGGAATCGGCGCATTATGTACAATTATTGTATGAATATTTATTACTCCAATTAGTTTTTGATTGTACAGTACATCTATGAAGAATTAGTATAGTATAGTTTTACGCTGAATCCTCTCCGTAAATGTATGTCCGTGTATGTTGTCAATATCATTCAATTTTAATTCATCGCACTGCTGTGGCCTAGTGGTTAGAGCGTTCTCCTCGAAAGCAGGAGTTCCTGAGATCGATTCCGGGCCCAGCCGTATACAAAACTTATTTCTCCCTCACTTGGCGCTCGGCATTTATAGTTTTATTGCTGTTTGTTTCGGTGTCGGGATAATGTGACTGGGCGAAGTAAAATGTCTGATCCGACAGAATTCCCTCAGCTTTGTCTCATCAGTGGCCCTTCATGGCCCATCTTTATAAGTCCAGGTAAATCCTAAATCCTCGAATCCGAACACATCGATCGATACACTGACTCGCGAGGATGTGCATGGCCAATCATTCACCGCCCTGGTGTTTCCACACAGTTGTCACAAAGCGCACTTTTGAGCTTTTTCAGTTAAAAATTGCGGGTGAGATAGGCAGAACCGATAGTTGGGTCGTCTGCGATACCTACCGTTAATGACAGAAGTAATGGATTTCATTTACCATCTATCAGCAGCTATGCAAAGAGCAGAAACTGAACAACTAAGATGAGTAAAAAAAGTTGGGTTTAGAGCTTTCGCTGTCCGCTTCCAGTATCTGTCTAAAAGGTGTTTCATTCCTTTTCTTTGTATATATGTACAGTGGTATAGGGTAGTATGTGGTACCAACAACAATATCGATTCAACATCGATTAATCAGCATTGTTTTATTAATCAGCATTGCTTGATTGATTTGCGACACGATCCTGTGAGCTACCTCATGATTGAGTCCCTTTCTCCTTTACCTGGATCTCGCCATTTCGAATCGAACGATTTCCGAACTGATAATTTTCTACGGTTAAAACAAATGGTAAAAGAACGTTCATTGCTTTAGCACAATATCTCCGCTGCCAGATAGTACAATCGGTCCCCTTCGTAGATTTCCGCTCGGTTATCTCGAATGCATCTCGTGCTTTTTCCGATATTGAATTTTAAGGTACAGTAGACTTCATCAAAGACAATATCTTTCTAAAGTGTATATTGCTAGCGCGGTCGTAAATTCAAACTATATATGCACCTCTTGATTTTGTAGATCTTTTCCCAGTCTTGCAAACCAAATTTATCAAATATCTCATCCTATGAAAGGGTTATGGCCAAACTTCTCAAATTAACACGAGCCATGCAACTGGATCAAGTTCAATTCTCAACATGTATTTTCTGTCATTTCCTATGATTCAATTAAACAATCAATCGAGCTTCATTTGTTTTTTGCTTTCTCTTCTTTTCCTCTCGGAAACTCTTAGATCGTGTGCACGAGTTTTAGTTGCTGAAGCACTCGGTCACACTGGAGTATAGAATCATATCGCTGTATTTTGCAACCAGGAACTACTTGCTGTAAACCGCAGAATAGGTATTCCACGGGCTCTCCCGAAGTTGTGGACCGTCTTAGCCGCATCGTTACGGCTCTACCACCCCATAATTTACACAGTTCACGTGATGCAGACGAAAGATTGACTTTGCTATGCGCTTGCGCAGCTTCATTCTCAGACGTCCTGGCTTATTTTCGATGACGACCAGCTATGGCTGTCTGTAATATAAGAAAGCCGAGAGGGGACTTCTGACTTCCGACTTCTGACTTCCGACTTCTGACTTCTGACTTCCGACTTCTGACTTCCGACTTCTGACTTTCGACTTCCGACTTCTGACTTCTGACTTCCGACTTCTGACTTCTGACTGCCGACTTCAGACTTAGGATTTTTTTCGTTTATAATGCATTACATCTTAAATTATGAAGCATGGAATAACACAACACCATTATTATGGAATATTGTGCTTAAAAACCTGCTTGTATGTACTTATAATAATCAGATAACCATTGAATTTTATCTTGAGTTATGTTCTGATTATTAAAATGCGATAACTTCTAATGTAAATCGAAATACCCTATGTCTCAATTACATAATATAATTGCACAAATTGATACATTACGAATAATCACATTTAATGCGCCCTTTCCACATTAATCGTCGGATAATGCTGTCTTGTCTCAGTGGCGGCGACAGGTGCACAGCACGTGGACCACCGCATGATCTCCGGTTCGTTCTCATGATTTCTCTCTTTTGTTTATAAAACGGAGCGGATTTTTCATGTATTGATAACTGATGTAAATATGATAATATGCATGGATCAAATACCCAATACAGGACTAATAAGCTTACATTTATGATAATTTTGACAAATTCAGGTCGAAAATATACCAGTCATTAACACTTAAAATATATTCTGGGTTAACCCTATCTGGCCTGGGCTTTTTGGGATCTGTCCAAGGGGGCATTTCGCCCCCCCCCCCCCGTAAATATTTTAAATTCTATTCAACTGATCACAATTACTTCCAAAGCATGCATTGTCGAATAATATAGTATTTACGCATCAATGCGACAAGGCGATGCCATTATATTTATCGATTATTCAAATATTATTTACGATTTTCTGACACAAAAAAACTAAACCTAATTTTGTCAAGCCCAAGCCAAATCATATCATGAGATCGTACCATTACTCCCAAATATAATTAACAAATAAGATAAATATTGTTTGTATCAAGGCATTTTAGTTCTCTCTCCTCCCTTCTCCAAAACTTGATTATTTTGATTTTGACTTCCAACTTCTGACTTCCGACTTCCGACTTCTGACTTCTGACTTCCGACTTCCGACTTCCGACTTCTGACTTCTGACTTCCGACTTCCGACTTCCGACTTCTGACTTCTGACTTCCGACTTCTGACTTCCGACTTCTGACTTCCGACTTCAGAATTTTGTACATCCATTCACCCCTTGCAACTTTACCTTTACATACATGATAATAATACCTATATTTCCGTCTGTGACTTTGTGCTTTGATCTTTCTGATTACTAGTATCGGCAATTTAAAAGGGAACCCCAATGTTCTAGGTCCAGTTTTAGGCCACGGTTACAGAGACATTGCGTTTGAAGTTTAAATCTGCTATTGATGGAATTTATTGCAAATGATATTTGAGCTAGATTATACTGGAATTGTCACAAATCTATTATAAGTCTAATCTCTTTATTTGTAATATTGCTTATTTATAGCATCATGAAAACTAGTTCTAAAAAGTTCTAAGCATTTATAGAAATACGGTTCTCATATCAACAGGTTACAAAGGGCTTTATTTTGGAAATTGCACGGGTTATGATATCTTATTAAAGAATATGGAGTAACAAAGGTCTATGCGTTTCATATTTATTAAAAATTCATTTCAACTAACACACCTCCTTACACAAGTTCATGGACTGCAAAGATATCAGAATCCTAAATATCCTATTTGTCTATCTAATTAACTCACCAATACCTCATTTGCATATCAAATTTTTACCAGTTCCAGAAAGTTTCTCATCAACCAGGGGAAATATTTACAAGCAAAAAAATGAAAAAATAAAATAAAAATTGAGAACAATGGGGGCAATTTCAGAAATATATGGCAACAAAATATCTCCCCCACAGAAGTTTTAATTTTTCATTTGAGTTTCCCTTTAAGTAATCAAAATTATGAAGAGTTTTGGAGAAGGGAGGGGAGAGAACTAAAATGCCTTGATACAAACAATATTTATATTATTTGTTAATTATATTTGGAAGTAATGGTACGATCTTATGATATGATTTGGCTTGGGCTTGACAAAATTAGGTTTAGTTATTTTGTGTGTCCTAGGAAAGCAGAAAATCGTAAATAATATTTGAATAATCGATAAATATAATGACATCTCCTTGTCGCATTGATGCGTAAATTATCATACTATATTATTCGATAATGCTTTGGAAGTAATTGTGATCTGTTGAATAGAATTGTGCAATTATTTTATGTAATTGAGTCGTATTTATCTGTGGCATTAGGTACATTACCTTACCACATTTTTTTTAAATATTTACGGAGTGTGGGGGCGGGGGGCGACCCACCCCCCCCCCGCCCCCTGGACAGATCCCAAAAAGCACAGGCCAGATAGGGTTAACCCAGAATATATTTTAATGGATAATGACTGGTATATTTTCGACCTGAAGTTGTCAAAATTATCATAAATGTAAGATTATTAGTCCTTTAGTGGGATATTTGATCCATTCATATTATCATATTTACATCAGTTATCAATACATGAAAACCCCGCTCCATGTTATAAACATAATGGAGGGATCATGAGAACGAACCGGAGATCACGCGGTGGTCCACGCGCTGTGCACCTTTCGCCGCCACTGGAACAAGACAGCATTGTCCAACGATTAATGTGGAAAGGGCGCATTAAATGTGATTATTCGTAAGGTATCAAATTGTGCAATTATATTATGTAAATGAGGCGCCTAAAACTTTTGACATAGGGCATTTCTATTACATTAGAAATCGCATTTTAATAATCAGAACATAGCTCAAGATAAACTTCAATGATTATCTGATTATTATAAGTACATGCAAGCAGGTTTTTAAGTAGAATATGCCATAATAATGATACTGTGTTATTCCATGCTTCATAATTTAATATGTAATGCATTATAAAAGAAAAAAAATCCTAAGTCTGAAGTCGGAAGTCAGAAGTCAGAAGTCGGAAGTCAGAAGTCGGAAGTCGGAAGTCGGAAGTCAATCCTAAGTCTGAAGTCGGAAGTCAGAAGTCAGAAGTCGGAAGTCAGAAGTCGGAAGTCGGAAGTCGGAAGTAAGAAGTCGGAAGTCGGAAGTCGGAAGTCAGAAGTCCCCTCTCGGCTTTCGTAGTAATAGGTGTTAATGTTAGTTTTAGAATATGGGTATATTCGGATAGGTCATGAGGTCACGAATATGACTCGAAACTTCTAAAAAATTACAACTGGTCGTAGGCATATAGTTATGGCAAACCCATATTCTGTCATGGTACGGCTTTGTCAGATGAACTTTGGCTAGAGATGATTCATTTCCCTGTCTGCGTAAGTACATTTTTTTCCTGGAGAAGAAATCTGAACTATTTCAATGATTTACATGTATATAAAATAAGGGTTGCGGATTCTGTAGTCAGCATCAGTACATTATGTGGAGTTAAGATGCGGTTCCACATTTGTGTGTAGCAAATCGTAGGCCCTATAGAAAATTCCGCCAGCCTTCGATACGGTACTGTATTTGTGCTTGGTCTAGACTATTATTTTCTGGATGAATATGATTGTAGAGCATCAATATTTGGCGAGTCTACACAGGAAATTACCTTCAATCTAATAGTCCATGGGCCCAGGCATATATCGGTACCATCAGAGGAAACCAAACTTTAGGGCTACTAAGTTATTGGTAGGGACTATATGATTATTTCAATATGTGATAACCGTTCCAGAAGAGCAGCTTAGTGTATATTTTGCATTTTTACCATTTTACCATTCTGAGATATTGACTTTTTGGGGAAAATCACACAATGGACTACTGACACATCCCATGAAGGTAATATCATTCAATAACAGCTCCGGATATCCAGAATTGTTATCTGCACAGTTACAACAAGCATACTTCCCATCTTGAGGCACATGCTTTAGTTTGGTATTCAAACGGCTGATTTGCACGCTGGATTTTGTGAAATTTTGCGGATTTATTATTATCATTATTTACGGAATGTTGTGTGTCCCATATGAGTGCCACAGTCCTAATGGATCAGCTACCCATATGTACCTTGTTTGCAGGGAAGCACAAAGGAGGACCATCCAGCTGGTTTCAACAAAGTTGTAGAAATTTTCCTTCCCATACCCCCGAAATGCACATTGCGGCTGAATATATGAAAATTACAATGTAGCTCAAATTTGATATAATCTTTCGCCCCACCAGAAATGTTTCCGGTTGTGCACACTGGAAAGTATATAAATGTATTTTATAATGTCATAAGTGTATTTAATTTCAGATTTTAGTAGCAAAACAGATCATTTCAGGTAAATAAGAAGCTTTACTCCAGTTTGATATCGGATGACACATTTCCTTTGTACATTCAGCAATAACACTAAATGATCACGGTGTGGCGGTGTGGAGAATGAAGCTGCGACAGCTGTACCATGCAGTACTAATGACTATAGATTAAGTAACAGTTAAGTTTTCAACTACTCCATATAGTATAATAAATACTGGTCCTAGGGGGCCACACCTGCAATAACGCTGGTGAAAACCCAGACTCCTACTTGCCCGTTTTGATTTCTAGGTTATACCTAGTATTTATTGTTTAGTATCTGCGGGTGCAAGTTTCGGGTTATTTTAGGTCGAAAATTCTTATTTCTGACCAGCGAAACCCTCATCAGGGAGCCTATACGCATTGACCGTTATGGTCAGATTTTATATTTTTTTCAGTATTTCACTGATGCTTTTACCCCGCCTATAGCATAATTGTGGCTGGCTGGTAAAGTTTTCGGCATATTTGTTTGTGATCCAGTATTTCTTTAAGATCCCTTTCAGCCATTTCGTGTATGGATTGAAAGTCGTTATGACGCATACGTCGTTTCAGTACAGACTTATTCTGTATGCCCTCGTTCCTCTTGAGGTATTTGTTTCTGTCGGTAATTTCCGAGGTAGAGTATCCTCTCTTTTAAGCTTTTGCTTGAAGTATTCTGACTAGTCTATGTAGTCTGCAGTATTATTGCAGTTTCGTATACCTATCTTTCAGTTCTCCCGTAATGTGCTGATTTGCTGTATAGGTATTTGTAGGTTTCAGTTGGCTTTGTTTAGCATTTCACATCAAGTATTGAGTCAGTCGAACATCTTTTCCCCTTGAAAACGGCGACGTCTAGATAATTCGCCTCGTTTTCAGATATTTCATACGCGAATTTCAATAGAGAATGTGCGTTATTAACCATCTCAAAGAAATTCTCAGCTACGGCTTTATTTGCCTGTAGTAGTATGACGCCATCATCCCAAAAAGTTTGTGTAACATAATCATTTCTTTGTGTGGGAATGTGGCAATTAGCTGATTGATATGCTTATATATCGCTATATCGCACAGTTCCGGGGAAGGGACTGCTCCCCGTGGTGCTAGTTCAGTTAGCTTTGTTTAGGATTTCACATCAAGTATTGAGTCAGTCAAATATCTCTTTCCCTTGAAAACGGCGACGTCTAGATAATTCGCCTCGTTTTCAGATATTTCATACGCGAATTTCAATAGAGAATGTGCGTTATTAACCATCTCAAAGAAATTCTCAGTTACGGCTTTATTTGCCTGTAGTAGTATGACGCCATCATCCCAAAAAGTTTGTGTAACATAATCATTTCTTTGTGTGGGAATGTGGCAATTAGCTGATTGATATGCTTGTATATCGCTATATCGCACAGTTCCAGGGAAGGGACTGCTCTTCGTGATACTCCGACAATATGTCTGAAGTGTTAGTCCTGCAACATGAATTCATTCTCTTCAAGACTCAATCGTGCTATTTCAAGCAACAGATCGATGGGAGATTTTTGGATATTATAATCCATGTTTTCGTAGGTAGTCAGATCACTTCTGAGTGCTTCTCGGATTTCATTGGATCCGAGGTTTGTGTATAACGAGGTAATGTCATACGTAATAAGCAACGTATCAGTAGGTATTCGACGTTTTTCAATCTCATTAGTGATTTCTGAGGTATCGGCTGAGTAGGTTTCTCGTTCCCACACTATGGGGATAAGAAATCCAGGTAGCGCCCTAGTTTTTCAGTAGGGGCCCCGCATTGAGGTAGCTCCGGTTTTACAGGATCAAGTTTTTTAATTGCCTCTTCTACCTTATGTATTATTGATAGGAGAT